>VZTT01059685.1:15775-63828 GCA_013400855.1 Buphagus erythrorhynchus | reverse complement strand
ATAGCAGCAGCAGCAGCAACAGCCTGCAAGTTGACATCAATGCTCCTTCTAATTCACCTCTTTCACAAAACTGTCACTTCCCCCCTTCACCCCTTCCTATTTCGGGTAATAATTTATTAATAGGAGATGTCTTCAAGAGAGCTGCTGAACCCCTCTGGTAGGAGCCACATCAATGCCAGTGACCTCTCTGATGTGCTGGTCTATAGGCACAGTTATATATTAGAAGGCAGAGCTGGTTCACAGCCCTTGTGACGTTTCCAGGGTTAGAGACCTGTGCCTATAGAGGGCCCAGAGTGGTCCAAAAGGAACGTCCTCCTCTAGGTCATGAGCACTCGTGGCCTCAGCCTCTCTGACATTGCCCTTCTTACTGACACCAGCACAGTGCCACTGCTTTCCCCATTAATAACAAATCCCAAGGGCTCTAAAAAGGCTTGCTGGAGCCCTGGTGATGTGCACAGTGCTATTAAAAGACTATTTATTCTTATGCCCTGGGGAGAGGAGGAGTAACTGAGTGTGACCCTCTTCCCCCACGGCAGGGTGTCCTGTGATGGTCCCGGGCAGCACTGAAGCCCTGGCCCTGGCCTCCCACGCTCAGCCTCTGGCCACCACGTGATCCCTCACACTGTGGTGGTTCCTGGAATGTTTGTTCTAGCTGTGCCACCCCGGACACAATCCTAATTCAATATTAACTCACACATTATCTACCACTCTTCTTTGCAGTGGCAGAGTGCTTTCATGCACTGGGTACTCTTCCTGTGTTTGTGTTAGCCACTCCAGAGCCCATCTGCTGTGCCCTGAACTCCTCTGAGCTGGGAGGGAACAGGTGGCCAAGGAACTGAGATATGTGGGGATTCAAAAGCCAATGGTCACCATGGCTAACACAAAGAGCAGGAGGCATGAACTGTGATAACTGGCTGTAATCACCAATAAAAATGGGACAATGTAACTTAGACCAACTGGAAGAGCAGCAACTGAACTGATGGGGCACAGAGGATGACATTAAGCCTCATGCAGAACTTCAGTTTCTAAAAGCTCTGAGAGAGAGAAACAAAAATTTTATCTAGAGGGTTGTCCCTGAAGGAGAGGGGATTTTACTACTGTCTTCTTGGTGGGACTGAACAAGGCCAAGGGGAGAGAAGTCCTGCAGGAGTGCAGAGCACTGGTGGAAGGCCATCCCCAGGAGACAAATGCTCCCCTGCAACTCAGGCACTCTGTTAGAGATAATGAGACATTCTCTTGCAAATAAGATAATGCTTATTATCTTATTTGCAAGATAATGTCTCCTTAGCTACTGTGTTACAGACCCAAAGGCTTTCCTTTTTTCCATATACTATGGGAAAAGCCATGTTGTAACACAGAGTCTTTCTAACAGCCATAACAAAATGCCAGCCCCATTAATAACCAGGCTTCTATTCACCGACTGTCCCATGTTAAACAATTCTCTTATTTTCCTCTCATCCCACAAACGGCATCATGAGCTGTTTATTCCTGGCTCTTCCTTACAAACCTTGCTCTCAAATGAGCCTCTTGAAAAGACTAAATGGGAAAGCACCAGATGTATGACATCCTCAAAGAGCTCCTGCAGCCAGGATGGACCAAGGGCTGGCACCAGCTTCTGCCTTCCCTCTCACCAAGCCCAAAACCACACAGTGCTTCATGCCTGGGTATTTCTGAGACCTCTGCAGAGCAAAAACACCATGTTGCTGCTTTCATCCAGCGATGCTGCTGAATGCTCCTGAAGCATCGACAGCTGAAACCCATCTCCCTTTCACTCCTCTATAATTTCTGAGCAAGGATGGAAAAATTATAAGCCACAGCCAGTGTTAAAGTAAAAAACCAGTTCTGGAAAGCACGGCAGGGGCAGTGCTGTGTGCACTCCCCTCTCATGCTCGGACACCAGCACCTCCAAGGACAACTTCTCCTTTGCCTGTCTCACATTGTACCAGAGAACAACTCTGGCTTTTCAGACCTCCCAGCTGGTAGCTCAGTCTCACTGCATGAAGCAGCCAGTGCTTTTCAGAAAGTGTCATTGCACCACTTGCAATGACCTCAATTTCTGCTGAGCCACTTCCAAACCAGAAGTCAAGCCAGAAAAAGACAAAAATCATGACATGACCCTGAAGCCATCATGTCCAAACACATGACATGCAGCCCTTTCTACCACCATCCCCTTATCTCCAAACCCACCCTATCTCACGAGGATGCACATTAGAAACAATCCAGTGTTCTGGAATCTATTTTGGAACCAGGATCTCTGTTCAGCCAGACCCAGCACTCAGAGCCACATTGCTGCCCAAGGACAGAGTTTGGCCCATTGATTCTGTCTCCAGTGCCTGGGTTCCGGATGTTTTTTCTGGACATGTTCTGGGTATGCACTCAGGGCAGGGATGAAGCTGTTTGGCTCTTGAGTCATTTGGCATTGTGGACTCCCTATCAGCAGCTTCTGGATGTGAGCCATCCCCAACATGTTCAGGCAAGTCCTTGAGAATCCAAGCAGGTATGGCTGGAGGCTTAGCACACAGCCTCACAGGATTTCTCTATTGCAGCTAAAGCCAAGCATTTGTCTGCTTGGATTAACCCTTGCTGGCTTTGTGAAATGGGCTTCATTGAAAACTAGCATCTTTCTCTCACCTTTTTATTTCTCCTGTGGTGTGGAGACAGCTATGGATCAATGAAAGTGTCCTCATCGATCACCCTGGATGTTTTTTGCTGGACAGACGACTGAAGTACTGAATCCTTCCTCTACCAGTCCTCCCCACGGTAGGGGATAAAACATTTCTGAATTTCCATCAGGTTATGTGAGGTTTAATCCCAGAGGATACAGTCTCCCAGCAGATTAAGTCAGTCTCAAATACATCTGAAAATTGACACTTGTTTATCCCAAATTTCCCACAGTTCAGCTTCTCTGATGACTCCCATTGCCCTGCTCCTCTGCTGTCCCCCACCTCTGGGGTGTTCATACCAATCAGATGTGCTTGTACATACATAAAAAATAACTCAAGATTGAAAAAGTTTGTATTTACAAGTTGAGCCTTGTACTGTTAGAATTAGACTCTAATCAGGTCAGTCATGTTCCCCTGGTAGGGTAAGAATGATAGTGCTGGAAAACAGACAATTTATAAAGACCCAAAAATAACTCATCCTGCTGTTTTGTAAGAAAGATGTGTTTTCTTTGCCCTGTGCTGAGGACATTGCAGTCAAGGCCACTTGGGCACACTGATAGCAGCCACACAGACTGAGGCTTGGTCCCACAGGCAAAGCTGGCCTGTGCCTCAATTTCCTCCTACCACAGATGGGATATTCATCCTTCCCAATTTGGCAGGGCTGTGGTGAGGTCACCTGTGTTTGTCAGGCATTTTGTCACTCTTGGCATGAGGCCCCAGGCTATATTACACAGGTTCTTCTTCCCAACTTGCATTTTAGCCTTGTCTACAGCTTCTGTGAAGGGCACAAAGGGCACAAACTCAGATTAAGGAAGCTCAGGGTAAAGAACTAGTCCTTGGTTTTCCCCCAGCTGCTTTTGTAGGGTGTGTCATCAGCATAAATGGTCACAGAATCGCTTGGAATTTGCACAAAGCAGGGAATTACCTTTGAGTGACACTGTGGGTGTTGGTCCCTTCGTCCTCTGAACACATTTTTGTCACGCAGCCATGGTTTGCAGCTTTCTTGTTCCTCCACAGGCAGATGCTGATCCTCTGATTCCACAAGACTTCACAGGTTTCAGCGCTGCCGACAAATTTGCCTTGTAAAGCCTCGAAGAATGACTTCACACGTCAGCCTGGTCTGATTTAGGATTATCCTAACTCGTTAACAAATGGTGATGAACGTGCCAATTGCCTGCTTAATGAAGGTTTCTACCAGGCTGGGAAGTCAGCGGCCACACCGCCTTGGCTTGGAGGGACGTGCCCAGCATTTCTAAGTAAACAAGACAGCAAAGCTAAAGAAACTCCTGGAGCACAGTGGAAGTGAACGAAAACCCAACAAAAACATGTGTTCACATAAAGTTCCTTTTGACTTTGTGGGAAATGCAGGTTTGAAATGAAAATAATTAGTAAGGCAAGAGGAGGAGAGGAAAAATAATAAAAAAAACAAGAGGCAGGCTTACAAAAAAAAAAAAAAAAAGAAATAAAAAACAGAAAAGAAAAGGAGCAAGGAGAAAAATAAATAACCCAGGAGCAAAAACGCAGAGGGAAAAAGAGGGAACAAAAGAGACAAATAGCAGGAAAAGGATCAGTAATGAAAGCCCAGATTACTCGATTCAGTCAAGCCACTGCTTGTGCTGTTCAGAGCAGGGCGGGAAGCCAATATGTTTTCTCTGGTATTGTTTAGGCTACGAATACCGTGGCAGATTTCCCATCCACTCCCATATTTATGTCCATGCTCCAATCCTAGCCACAAAAACGTGTGGGGGAAACACATCCCAAGAAGAGTAAGGGCTGGAAGCTGGAGGATGATACACTTTGAAGCCAAATGGCCTCAAAAAAGCACTTCTGCACCTCATGGCAATTTTGCAGGATAATGTCTCGTTCATGAAATGCTGTGGCGGGAGGATTTTCATCTTCAAAATGGGTACAGTGATACCTCTGGGTTATTACAAGCTCCCAGCTGCAAAAGGCTGCCTGTATTTATACAACACTGCATTATTTATAATATCCTCTTCAGGAGCAGGAGAATATGAGTTCTTTCCTTCACAGTTTGGCTATTTTTTTTCTTCCCTTCTCCCACTTGGAAAACATTGATTTCTTGCTCTCATTTCTCCCACCAGAGCTGTAGCTGACCTGACTGTGTTTAGTTTCCTTCTCTAGGCCAGATGCTCAGTGAGTGAAAAGCACAACCAACCACCCTGGAATGACAGAGCTGCCCTGATTTCCCCCAGCTGGGATCTCCTCCTGCCTCCCCAACATCTGCACGTTTGTGGGAGCTGCTTAACAACTGCTACAACACTGCTGGGGAGGGGATAAAGGGAAAAAATGTTGGCCCCATGGGTTTCTGTTTCTGAGTGGGTTTTGACTCTCCCGTACTAAAGAACTTAGTAAGTTTATTGCTGCAAAATAATAAAATATTTAGGACTGATCAAATTTTGTGTGGAAACTATTTGAGAGTGTCAGCTTAGCTGAGAAGCAGCAGGGTTGTAAGATTTTATAGTCCAGAGCAAACAGTGAGGAATTTCAGTCTGTGTTACATTCTCAGTGTCCTGAGCTGTTAACTTTGTGAGTATGATGGCAAGGCACCCAGAAACTTCTTCAGCAACACAAGAGTCTGGAAAAATACTTTTTTTCCCTTCTACAGAACAAATGTACCAGGGACACAGATGTTTCCAAAAGGGTTCTTTTAATCAGAAGCAAGTTTGCAAAAGAAGAAGTAACTTTCTCATATAAAATAGTGGAGTGGTGAAGGTGAGGCTAACAAGAGGTGTGGAACAAAAATCCAGGGCAAATCTCCAAGGAGACACTGAATTAAAAGCAATGATCCAATAACCAGAGTACACCAAAGGGTAGCTCAGACACAGCTGTGTGAGCTGGTCCTGCCCCTAAGCTGAGAGCAGATACCAAATCAGAGGATGGACTCCAGCCCAAGAGAGGCAAAGTGACCAGCTACAAACTCACCAGAATATGGGGTTCTTGCACCTTTCTGCTACCTGAGAGCTCCCACTGCACTGTGACAGTCCCAGCACAGCCCAGGGGCGTAATGACATCAAAGGGAGCCCTGGTGGCACTTCCCACCTGCAGAAGGCCACCATTCCATGGTAGCAGAAATTCCCAAATCTAGTGAATTGGACACAAATGGGAAAACACCTTGCTATAAAGCTCTGTAACCCCATTCCTGTCTGTATCCAGTGATTCAAGCTCCAAGAAAGTGCACAGTGATCAAACAGCATTGAAATAATGAATTTCCTGTCAAGTCTTGAGGCCCTGAGGCTGTTTAAAGTGGGCAAGTGGCAGCTTCGAGAAGATAAAATTCTGAGTCAGAGCCTGAATCTCAAGTGCTAATGATACTTCAGTCGTTGTTCAAACAAATCTCACCTGTCCCAAGTGTCACATGTGTGCTTATCTATTGTGGCTCTCTGCAGCAAACTCTACACCTGCACAAAGTGCAAGGTAGCTTTCTTTTCCTAGGAGGGCAGGGGGAGGACAAAAGGAGTACAGAAATACAAAGAACAGAAGGGACTGGAAGTGTCCAAGGCCAGGTTGGAGGGGGCTTGGAGCAACCTGGTCTAGTGGAAGGTGTCCCTGCCCATGGCAGGGGGTTGGAACAAGGTGATCTTTAGGATCTCTTAAACCAACCCAAACCATTCTGGGATCCTATGACTTGTCAGGTGGTGCCATTTCGGGCCCATCATGTTCAGTCTTGGGGTGAACATGCTCCCAGTTCAAGGGTGGTTTCCATAAGGAGGTTTCAATGGGTTTTGTAGAACCACATCATCATGTGTGGCTTTGTTTGAACACCACACCAACACACATTTCCCCACCTCCAGTAACCTCACAGCTTCTAGGAACACCTTGATAATGTGTGGATTCCACATGTGCTGGCAACAACCTATAAAAGCAACCTAAGGAATGTGACTGAACTAGCAGGAAATCCAGGCTGAGTGGAGCTGTCTGCAGTACAACCTGCCCATGTCCCAGTAGCTCTGTGGTTCTTCCTTTCCAAACACTGTGTGTGTCCTGGCTGCTACTGGTACAGAAGATCAGTAAAAACCAGGAGGTCTTGGTATCTTGGTCACTCTAACACACCACAGGCTTCTGGACTTCAAGATTTCTAATGCCTCTGCCAGAGGTTATCTTTCTTACGTGGTTGTTTGCTTTCTTTTAAAGTTTCTGATAAATTCCTTATCTAAAAGGATTTTTCTCCAGCAAGTTGACCCATATATCTGAAAGCAATGTGTGGGAGAAGACACCAGTGCTCTGTATGTATAAAGATCTCTCTCTCCTCCCTTTTTGGAAAGCAGATTAGATAATCTTTGGATGACCCAATGGACTTCTTGAGGGAAGAAATGGCAAGGATAATAAATGCATCTCCATGTCAAGATATTTAGTCCAAACAATTGCTACAGCAGCTTCTGGCAGAGACCTTGGTATAAGGAAAAAAATGAGATCTTGGCCCATCTGCAAAGCATCATTGGTTTTAACACTCAAAATGAAGAGGGAAAAGAAATCCTTTTGAGTACTAGATTAGTTTCTTTTTTGTGTATTTTTCTTTCTTCTCTCCAGTCATGTCAACTGCTCCCAAAAGTGGGATCGCTGGCCAAAGTGTGATTCCTTTAGTAAATGCTGATGAAAGCCCTTTGCTCTCACCTCTCCCTGCCCTCCCCATGAAGGCATTCCACGAGTCACTCCCATGGTAGGGAGTAAGAGACTGTCACTAATGAAAGCAAGAGAGTGCCCTCTCCTGTCCCTTGTCACCACTGCCATTTGTACCTGCACAGCGCTGGCCCTGCCCAAACATCAGAGCATTAAAAGGTAGGAATGGAAAATACTCCACCCAAGGGTGTGGGAGTGGCCATGGTGGGGACACACCACATGTGACATGGATTTTGTGAGGGATAAAATGGAACAGCACAGCTCCTTTCATGTGTGCACTTTTGCACGTGATTTATGACAGGGGTAACCTGAGGTTTGGGGCTGGCAGCGTTGCTGACAATGCTGACTGGTGTCACCTCAGCCCTGGCAGAGGGTGAAGACTTGGGCACTTTTTACCTGCAGGAGACTGGATATTGTTATGGCTATTGCATGAAAAACAAGCTCCTATTAAACCATTCCCTGAAATGTCTCCCTTGGTCATTTCATGATGCTGCTTTTATTCTTCAGTAACAGTCACCAAGAGACCTGAGAAACAGGGGAAGGGAAATAAATAAATAAAAATAAAATATCCTAAGATGGCAATTTTAACATAAGCCTTCATTTTTCAAGACTATTCTAAACAGGAAGATGGAAATGGAAGCGAATTCAATGGGTGAAGTTACTGTAACATGACAACAAATGTTTAAAAGTTGTATTTCAAGGCTGCAATTCCCTAAGATTGCAGCAATGAAATAGAGCTTTCTTCCTAACTGATGGGACTATTTCCTTCCAGATAAAACAATTTCCCTGATATGTGAAGTAAATAAAACCTACCTATTAACCATATTTTACAAGTTGAGTGTGTTAGCAAGAAAGTGGAGGCGTCACACGTGGAGCTCCACAGGATCCTGCACAGCAGAAAACACCTCCTGTGCTCAGCTGAGGGCTGAGCAGGGCACTGCACCTCCTCACTCTGCCACTGCCTATGGAAAATAAACCCACAGGTCAGAAAAGCCAACTCCTGAACACAACATAACCAAGAGTGACAACAGTGTGGACAAGAATGGAACAGAAATACCTTTGTTGGGATCAACAGGTCCTAAAGGAATCACACCTAACCTGTTATTTTGACAGCAGTCAGAAGAAAAGAGCCACACAGCCAACTCAGCAGGTCCTCAGCAAGCTCAGGCTTTTTAGTTTGCAGCTGGTTCTGAGAAAAAAGGAGCAGTCTCTTCTTGCTTTATATAGATTGTGCTGCTCCCCATGCTGTCCTTCAGTGGAGCAGTGGCCACAAAGTCCATTTCCTTTATTCCCCATGGTTTTCTTGGGGTTTTTTTTCTCAATGTGGTATCAGAGCAGCCCCAGGGAGTAACTGCACCTTACACCAACTGAGATCTGGCAATATTCAGGAGATGTGGAGTTACGCTATGCTTTCCTTTGGAGCAAAGTCTTCGATGTTCCATCTACTTCCTACTAATTTACATCCCTAAAGTCCTCAGTGGTCCTTGAAGGGCTCCTCCTGCAGCACTACCTTTTACACCTGTTGGACAAGTGCCATTAAAATTCCAAGAGCAATTGCATTGCTGTGTCAAATGTATAAAAACAACGTGTTTAAAATATGTAATCTGATGCAGGAAATGACAAAGGAAAAGGAAAACAAATCAGAAAGTCACGTAGATAATTTTGTCTAAGAAACAAAAAACGCAGACTGAAAACAAATTTTGGCAGTTCAGTAATTAAAGCAAAGTCCATATGGCTTAAGAGAACAGTCAAAGTGCACAGAAGGCAGTGGGTTTTTTGTTTGCTTTGCATTCCTCTTCACAGCACACTCCAAGTCATCCTCTTTGGAGCCCCATCTCCATCCCACACACATCCTACCCAGGTGCAGAGAGGGGGATGACTCACAGGGTTTTGGCTCAGCCGTGTCTTTGAGAGTCCCCTGCCATCTAATGAGCTGCAGATCATTATCCCAAACTCAAAAGCCCTTAAACACACCCACTGGAGTTTTTGGTTTTGAAATTTTTCTTCCTGGAACCTTTGGAGAGGAACAGCAATCCAGTGCCAAAGCTATGCAGAGTCTGCATGCACCAAGAGCAGCAGTGCTTGGGGCAGTGCTGAAGAGTAAAAGCAGTTCTGAGATGGTTTGCCCTGTCCAAGAGGCACTGAAGGTGACAGCAAGGCTGAGCTGGCCCTTGGACCTCAGCTGTTCTGGTGAGGTGCCACCAGGACACTCCCAACCAGGCCCCTGGGCAGCCTGGTTTCAACAAGCTGCTCTGAAGACATCACCTCCTCTGCCACGGATGTCCACATCCCTTGAGAGGACAGGGACAATTTTCTATGGTAACAAAGCCCACATAATCCTTGACAGGACATTAGCAAGCACCAATTTTCCTGGCTTATCAACCTGGAAGGAAATGCCAGATCCTGGTGTGGCAAGGACTCTCCTACTTCCAAATTCACCTTTCAAACTCTTAGGATAAAAAGTCTGGTGACCCAGGACTGTTGCTATGTCCAAGGGCTGGACTTGGATTCTTTCAATGCCTGACAACTTCCTTGTGAGTAAACAACTTGCTACTAAACATGACAGACTCATGAAAAGGATAGAAAAGAATAAAACAAAAAGTGAGCTGTACAAAAGGATGGAAAATAAACTAGAAAATCTCCTCTTTTCTTTCCAAAGGCAGTAGTTTCAAGTGCACAGAGCAGGCTGTAAACGTGCACAAGGTAATTCATGACCCCAGTGCCTGAAAAACCTGGTTAGCTTTATTTGGAGACACTTTTTTGCTTCTCCCAGATATGAAGCTGCAGAATCAATAAAAGGCACCTGTGGACACCAAAACTCACCCAGTCTGTGTGGTGTGTCTTTGTACTAAAAAATAAAATCAAACAAACCCTGCCACTGTGTACATTTTACAGACCAGAAAACAGAACTGCAGAGTCTGGGTGACTCTGTTGGCAGGGCATGGTAACTCTGATGATCAAAACCCTCATCAATTAGTAAACTCTCTAGGTTGTCACTGCAATTTTAATTGAAAAATTCTTCTAGCTTGCTGGGTTGTGTCCTTTGACTTTTAAAAAATGACTGATTCAAATGGTACACGCAGTCCACAAGGAGGTTTAGAGCCACACCAAAAATAAACTGACCTTACATCTGAATTCTTCCCACCTGCTTCACCCACCACTGCCTACAGTGCTCTTTTGAGCCATTTCCTCTTCCAAAGGCCCTGGAGTTGGAATATTTAAAGAAAGCAGCAGGTCTCATTTGAAGAAGAAAGAAAAGCAAGTCAGTAATTCAATATAAATACCGCAGTAGTGAGCTTAGAGCAGACACAGTGACACATCTGAGCCTACATTGATCTGCCAGTGCTCCTAATGTGTGGAGCAGTGAGGAGAAGAGAGGAGGTGTCTGCTTTGCACCTAAAAATGTGTCCATTTTTTATGTTTTACTTACTTAACCTTGATGACAGAGAAAAATTAAAAAGAGGATGACAAAAAAAGAGAGTAGAGAAAAAGGAAGAAAAAGGAGCCTGGGAGGTTTTATGTTTTCTCTTCAAACCACATCACAAAGTCACTCATTGCATCTAGGGAATTCACCTGCTTGTTTGGGAGCGGTGGGACAGGAGGAGGGGAGAGAAAGAAAGAGGGAAGGAGCAGGGCACGGGAGCTGCTTCCTGAAGCAGTGTTACAAAAAGCAGTTAAAAAACCCCTACTATTCACAAGTGGTTAAAATCATCACTGTTCAGAATTCCTTTTTTTTCTTTTTGTTTTCTTAAACAAAGGTTCAGCTAGTTCAGCTCCGTGTTTTTATAGAGTTGATTGTCTCCAGAAAGGAAAAAAAAAAAAAAAAAAACAAAAAAAAAAAAAAAAAAAAAAAAAACCCACAACACAANCCCAACCATAACACCAACAAACCCAGCCTCAGGTGTGTTCCCATCCGTTTCTACCCTGATAAGAGCTGTCCCCCACAGTTCAGCATCCCCGCGGTCACTGCGGCTGTCCCGTGTCGCCGGCCCCGCTCACACGAAGGAGGAGAATCCTGTCACCGGAGTCCGGGAGCCGGGCGCGGGCTGTCCCGCCGGGGTGTACACCCCTCCTGAGCTCTGTGTCGTGATCACAGTCTGGAAATAGGGCTCTGTCTCGCCGGCCGTGCACTCCTCGTATCTGTAGGACGCCGGGTGCTGCTTCACCCCTTTCTGCTGCCGCTTCCACGAGTTGTAGTAGGTGGGGTCGCTCATGTAATGGTTCACAAAGGAGTGCTTGGGCAACTCGTCCTCGTAATCCGAGTCAGTGACCTGGGGCATCAGGAAAAATGGAATTAAATAATCGGTCATTAGCATCGATGTTTTTAGCCTGTTGTGCTGAGAGGCAGGTTTAGCATGACCAGCTGACGAAAGCTGCGATGTTCAGGTAAGAGGGATGGCAGTCCCAGGGTGCTCCAGGCTGGGCTGTGGAAAAGCACTGTGCTCTGCTTTAGCCAGACTTTGCTGCTAGAGGGAGAATCCCCTGATGGTAAGTGACAGAGAAATCCCTTCTAATTCCCTGCAGAACGATGCAGGGGCAGCCAGGAGCTCCTGTTTGGGCACAAGATGCAGGGAAGTGTAGAGAGGTCACAGTGAAACCAACAGCTTTCAAATCACAATCAGAAATATTGTAATTACAACTGAGCATCTCTCTTCTGATGGAAGGACAGCAGGGATGCCTTCCACACAAACACTCTGGTTAGCCAGGCCAGTGTTTGGAGTGGCCAGCCCAAGCCATCTGCACAGGACTCTGGGTGTTAAGTATTGAAAATTAGTTCTATAACTGGAAGGGAGTTATGTAAAATCAGACTTTTTTACAGGCAAATAACACTATTTGCATGTTCCAGCTGATTATTGGTGGTGCAAGGTACACAACCAGCAGCGACAGAAGAAAGAGAATGCAAAATCTGGGGAAGAAGAGCTGCCAGGCAGGAGGGGCTGCTTCCTTGGGATGAGTCAGACCCAGCTCTGTGCTCAGAGCAGATCCTACCCCTGAAACATTTATACACGGTGGCTGGAGAGTTTCAAAGCTCCCATCAATATCAAGCAGGAACTCTATTGAGATGTAACTAGATAAGCTCTGTGCATCTGCCCCTCCTCTGAAGTGCTGCTGCTGGGATGCAGCTGGAGGAATCACAGAGGGCTTGTACATCTCTGTCGAGCACAGGGACCACAGCAAAGCCTCAGCCATGGAATCTCAGCACTCATTTTCCTTCTGTTCCCACTGATGGTCCCACCAGTAACAGCCCCATCCCATCCAGCACGCAATTCCAGATATCATGCCTTCCCTCAAAATCTTCGGTTAGACCATGCAAAAGCTTTTATTCTTCCCCCCCCCTCAATAATCTGTATTGCCAATTCTAGAGGCAATTAAACATCAGAGTAGGAGCTGCCTAAAACACACAAGAGAGACAGGTAAGTGCAGCTCGTCACTGTTTGTTGCTGCAATTAGTTTCAAAAGGTTGGAGTGGTTCTGATCTATGACACCACCCAGCAAACACACATCCCTCTTGATCCTGCCTGCCACAAAACTTGTCTCTCCTCCTCTAAAGCTCCTTTTTAATAGTCTCTGAAGAACAATCCTCAAATACCTTGTGAACCATCGTTTGAAAAGGGCACAGCATCCATCATCCCACTTCTTTGCTTAGGTAGCTGCTTCAGTACTATTCTGTGCCCATTTTCCAGCACAGAGGGTGATGGACAGAGCTGAGAAATTTTTCCCAGGGCTTTCCAAAAGTGAGCAAAGCAGCTTTTTACAGCTTTGCAAAACTTCCTTCCCCCTATTACCCAGGCTCTTTAGGAATTATGTACTGTTTGATTTTTAAGAATGAAAAGCTTCGGGTGCCTTGACAAGTAATTACTAATACAACAAAGCCCTACCAGCATTTAATAATTATTCCAGAAGGAACACAGCAAGCCTATCTCCTAGAAAAACACTCCATTGCACCAGCTGCCAGGCTTGGGAAGCCAACACCCGACTCCCTCCAAAGACCTTCCTGAACAGGTGGTTTTTGCAGCATTCCTGGAATATCCCCAGATTTGGATCACTTCACAGCCAGTGGGTGCAGAGAGCAGCTCCAGAGTCTTGGCACTGCTGCCAGGAACATCCTGCCAGCACTGCCCTGTCTGTTTGTGCAAGGGGCTCCAACAGGAGTGCCATGGATGGCTGCAGATGTGGCAGCATGGCAGGGCCTGGCAGCAGGAGCTCAGGCTGGTCCTCAGCTGCAGACAGCCAACTTCACCAAAAGATCCCCAAACCCTGGTTCCCTCTGTGCCCAGCAGGAAACAAGTCATTGCACTCTGCATCAGTCTCCAAACATTATGTTGTGTGTCCATAGTGTAATTTTAAGGTAAATGCCTGGGAAGCTGAGGGATGATGTGGAAGAAAAATCTGCATCCTGAGCAGAGACAGGGCAGGATTGCTCACCAGAAGCAGCACCTAGAGGTGTGAACTCCTCCAGCTCCTGTGGATGTGCTCTCTCTATCAAAGGCATGAGGCACTGCTCTCCCATGTCCTCTGACTCCTTTCCAGCCCACCATCACTTTTACTGACTCAGGCACACTCAGCCACCTGACAAGGAAACAGAGCCCTGCTCAACAGAGGGATCACAGCTGAGGTGAGGTGGCATAAGCATGAGGAGTGAAAAAAGCCCCACAAACTTCTAGTGGTTCTTTACGAGTCTTCCTGATGTCCCCACAGATACAGAGGATCTGTGGGGCTGGATAAAGCCAACTAAAAGGCTGGAAGCCTTATGGAGAAATGCAAAGAAACATGTGACACGACTTTATAGCTGTAATAGTACTGATGCAGCCACTTGAGCTCTGTCCATCACCAGCAAAAAAACCACTCTCTTACAAAACAAATATAATTTCTGCTCCTAAGCCAAGTTCTTTCAAGATTCCCAGAAGTCAACATAATAAAGAGGAGAAATCCTGGGAACAATTTAAGATGAGCAGCTACTGTTTGAAACATGGTGACACTCAGATTTGCCATTAACTGAAAGAAGGAATGTAAAACAACACCACTTGCTGATAATTTGTCCACTAATTAGTTCATTATACCAACTGAAAGGGAACACTATTTTGGTGTAAATAAGACCAGGGTCTTTCAGAAGGAACTGCCATGAAACATATAGAGCTGCAGTAACTTCAGCCTTTCACCATCATTCAGACTGATGCTGGAAAGGATAACCTGCTTGTTAGTGTTGATACAACATGTTTTTTCTGTGTTTTTTTCAGAACAGGCAGGAACTGACTATTGTGTCTGTGTTTCTGAAATATCTCCTAAGGTCTGCTCCCAGCAAGACTCCAATAACCACCCTTATCAGCAAGGAATACTCTAAACTGGCATTCCACAGCCTGATGAAAATCAAGGAGAAGTAAGATAAACCTGTTTAGCATGACAATATAGACAGCTTATACTAGAGGATTACTCTTTAGTGGTTTTTAAACTATTGAGTAAATAGAAATGCTGCAGGGCTTTTTGTTTTGTTTTCAGTTTTCTCCTTTCCCTACGACTGTGGCTATGTTACCTTGGAAACCTCCATAGGCTGGAGTGTGATTGGGTGAGTGGTGACATTACACACTGTCAACCAAAGGTGCATGGATGCCTATGAAACAACAAATACAGAAAATGAGAGGCTATTTAGGTATATTTTTCATAGTACAAAATGCACAAGTGCTGCTTAGAGGCAACTGCCACCAGAGTTGGCTGGCTTAGTCAGTGGGAAATGTGATAATAAATTTGATAATAGTTCCAGTTATCCTTTTAAGTGACTACAAAAGAAACAGACTTATAAGATTACTTCTAAAAATGTAGATGACAGAAGGATTTTTTTTTGTTGGCCTGAAATAAATATGCTGTAAAAGAGATGAGGAAAACAGTATGCAAAACATTTCTCTGGACATGGGAACCCACTCTGACTTATTTTATGTGTCACCTGCAGCTGTTTTCCACATAGTGTCCAACTTATCAAAATCACTGGAGAGCTTTACTGGAAACAAGTTAAACTCTATTCCCTCTGAAGTGTTAAGTGGAAATTAATATCTTTTTACAGAGCTGAGAAAGCCAAAGCCAGTCAGACTGCAGAGAACAGTGGGAAGGCCAGAGCATCCAGCACTGACTGATAAGCTGTGCAACCTGTGAGAGTATTTTCTCCTGGAATCAGTTTTTGGGAGACCACAAGGACATGTGAGAACACACAAATGTGCACCAGCCTCCCCTCTCCTGCTCTTCCTTGGCTGGATGACACTGCAGATACATCATCAGATTTCTATACATAGTGAACACCAAATTTTTTCAGATTATCTGTCCAGAGCCTTGTCCACTTGACTCATTAACTAAAAGCCTATTATTATTAATCATTTAGAATTTACACTCATAGCAGTCTCCTGCTCCATACCTGCCAATTAAACTTCTTTAACCTCATTAATAGTACTGGTGCTTGGCTTTCATGACATGGAGTAAGTTCACTTGATTTATGAATATTAAGAGTCCTACTTGATTTCCTCTTTGTTTCTGTGTGTCTCTCCTCTCCAGGAGGGAGCTTGGAGGAATGCTCCCAGGCAGCTGTGTTTTAAGTGCAGTCAGTCAGCCCAACAGTTCTTCATGTTCAGTAAACCCCAGGAGAATTGAAGCCAGTGAGCTTCCTTCTTTTCCATATAAAATCTTGACACCTCAGGCAACAGGCATAAGACTAAGCAGTAACACAGTGAAAAGTGGATTGAAGGCAAAGGCACAGTTTTTGTCCCTGCCTGCCCTGATGTGTATCATATTAAGTGGAATTTGAGACCCACACACAGATGTATTAGAGGAAAACAGCATCAGGACCCTCTGCTGCAGAGGACTGAACCTGGGTAGAACTCTTACATGAAAAGATACTTTTAACTCTTCATCTAATGGCAAACGATTCTCTCTGCCAAGACAGATAAAAAAATCTCTAACTCTCAGAAAACAGGGCTTGTCTATTAAGATCCCCTCTGAGAATAGAAACTAAAGAAACTAAAAGACAAACAGGAAGAGCTAATAGGTACAGGAACACTTGAAAAGAGAGTGGTCAATCATCTATGCCCACCTCTGCCCCAACCCACCCTCACCTCCTGTCTGCACCTGCCAACATAAACAGCATTTTCAGGCTGATCAAAAGGCAGCATCTCCTACTGCTACCTCTACTGGGAGCATATTAACATTTCATGACTAAAAGCACTCCCCACCACAAAAAAACCCAAACAAGCATCAAAGACATCATACAGGCAGGCTGCATATCCAAGACCCAAGGAAAACCAGGGGCATATTTTGTGCACATACTCATGTGCACACCCACATTCACAAAACCACCAGAATCTCAACTGAGACCTTCAGACTCTACAGCAATACAACAGTAAATAAACAGTATCAATAGCCTGAGAAAAAACCCACCAAAATCACTTCATTCTCTGCTGTACAAGCAGTGCATATAGGAGGCATAATGACACCCTGCAAGGAGACTTCTGCACATCACCAGGAAATACCACACGGGACATTGAAATTAATGTCAAAAGGTGCCAGTGCTAAATTCACGATCACGCTCAGCAAACTGTTTTAATGACAGGTTTAATGCTGGGTTGTTACAGTGACATGACCAAAGCACTGTGGGCTTAATCTGGAGGGTAATGCTGGAGCATTGCAGAGACAGCAGCTTGAGCTGCACCAAGGAAAGCTGCCTGCACGATGGGTCGGCCACAGGGCAGCACAAAGCAGCAGGCTGTCGCTGGTAATTAGCAGGAGGTGAGAGCTAGGTAGCCAGGAAAAGCAGCTGTAGCTGCAGGTGCAGAAAAGCTACAGATGAAAACTGTCATCTTCTTTCACTACTTGCTGCCTGTGATTTTTTCTTGCTGGAGGGGTCAGGTTTGGCATGGTCTGGCCCACTGCTCGCTTCTTGCGCTGTCCGTTCGGATTCGTCGGGATCTCAGCTGACAGCAGCTGATTTTAGAGACAGATTCACCTTTCTGCATCTCCTTTGAAGTCTGTCTATTCACCCCTGGCCACTGCTGGACTTTCACAGACAGCAAGTGCTTTCCTCCTTCTTACAGGGAATGTGAAACACAAGATGGAGCCCTGCCAGATGGATAATGCTGGCATACACCCACCTTCTGTGGAGAGCAGGCTAAAGGCAAGGCTGGGCTGTTCAGAGAGCTGAATGCTGGGCCCTCACAGCCATGGCCATGTGCTCCCTGGCAATTTACTCACTCCCCACCTACTCCCTCTAACCAAGGCAGTGGCTGTCACCACTCAGACCATCCTGATTCATGGGATCTGCTGTAGCTGTGAAGCTGCAAACCACGTTGCACACCCCAGTCAGTGCAACAATCCAAAGCACATCTCACCTTTAACCTCACCCAGACAGTAGCTGGTTATTTTGCAGCATGTGTGTGTTTTTCCAAAAGTGCCCCAAGTTTGCTCACAGGCAGAAGAGGGTGTGCAGATCCTTCCAGAGAGGTCAGCACACACTCTCTGACTGATTGCACTTATCTTTCTACCTGAGTCTGGAAAACTGAATATCTGCCAAGGCCAGGTCTGGAATATGCCCTGGCTGGGTCCTGCTTGTCATTCTTTCCTTTGATATTTTTATTTTAAGTTGTAATGCAAACAGCCTGGTGAATTGGACCTTTTAAAATCCCTGAGACAGAAAACCAGTGACCACACAGCATGATGCAGGTATGAGACTGGGACTTCAAAGACTTGCCAGGATTCAGCATGAAAATGAATATCTGCAGTGTCTGTGCAGTGTGAGGCAGAGGGAAATCCTTACCTCTGACTCTGACACTTCCAGGGGCTTCTCGTTGAGGCCCAAGCCCTCGGTCAGCACAGCCCCATTGTATTTGTTGCAGATATCCTCATCAGAGTAGTGCAGCCCCCCTGGGCTTGGCCGAGGAGGAGACCTAGGAAATACACAGGATGAGTGTTTGGGATGTTGTTATACCGCTGGAATTAATGAAATCATGCTTAGAAGCCAGAATCACAGGTTGAGGCAGAGACTTGGGTGTTTAAGCCCTCCCTGGATTCTTCAGCCTCTCCCCTTTGCCCGTTTAACAGTGCTTGAAACTAGAAAAAAGACATTCTAAAAGCACAGCATTCCCAGCTTTTTACCTGGTTCCATTTTTCTTTGAGAAGGTGCTCTTGATGTTCAGGTGTCTGCTGTTGAGCTCCAGAGCAGTGAAGCCTCCGTTATCCAGGGTGACTGACTCTTCCACGTTGGAGATGGTTTTACCTGGAGCCAGGAAATGAAAGGTTCAGCTGAAACAAAAGCACTTTCCCCCCAAACAGAACTGCAGGAGCTAAACTGTCCTTCTTTCTCTTTTGTGACACCATTAATTATTTGAAATTCTCTTTACTTTTCTTACTGTCAAGTGAGAACAGAGTGAAGGCAAGGACTGCATCAGGAATGTGAAGGGGCAGAGGAAGCCAAAAGAGGAGAAAGGAGTAATGGATGGATGGATGGATGGATTTCATTCAGAGGCAAGTATCTAAAACAGCACAGATAAACTGTGCTTCAAAAGTGCTTACTCTTGGTTTTTGACTATAAATAGAAACTAGATAACTAATTTAGATGGCTACTGAAGATGTCCTAAATCAGGCGCTGTGAATTCCATTCCACGCTGACTGGAGCAAAGCAGGAGAAAGTAAAACTAGAAAAGGTAGGAAAGGAGGAAAAGGAGAGAGAAAAAAAAAAGACTTGGAAAAAAAAGCAAGAGGAAGGGCAAGTGGATAGAAAATGGGAAAAATACGCCCCAGCTGAAATGAGGATCAGGTTTGGAGAAGTCACCAGACAATGTAGGGCAGGAACAAGGACGGGAAAGGAAGAAGAAGGAATTCTTTCTATATATATTTCTTTCTATAAATAATATTCTTTTCAGTATATTATTTCTTGTGATCAAATCAAGCAGGAGCTTGTTCTCTCCTGTGCTCATCCTTTGTCATGCCAAAGGTGTGAGCTGAGCCTGTGTCCCAGGGAGAAGGGCTGGCTGCCACTTTGCAGCAGACAGGTGCTTTATCCTCATCTTCAGTTTCAGTGCTGCATCAAGGCTCTGTGAACACGGATATCTGACAGCACAGGTCAGACCTGCCTTTTCATGTCTGTCCCCCAAACACACAGTAAAACTAAGAAGATGAGAGATTTCCTATGAGCTGTGCATACAAATACATAATAGTATTAACTTGGTCAAATGCCATGGTATGCATACATCTTATGTCTCGTGGGACTGAAATCTGATTTTCTAACACTTGTTAGAAGTGAATTACAAAGAAAGAGGAGATCTTCACTTTGGGACTGAATTACTAAATATTGCCTGGAAGACTTCATTACATTAATCCCTAAGAACGGGTAGTGCAGGGACCCATGCACCTGATCCTTCTCATTAATGTGCCTTCTTTGGCACCTCCTAGCATCAGAGAAATTTCTTGCTGCAGGTGGAGGAGGCTATCAGAGAAATACACATGTGAACAATCCTCCCAGGACTTTATCATGTAGGGAGAAGAAAAGATAAAAAAATATGCAGAGCTCAAGAATGAGGCTTTTTGAAAGGGGACTATTTGCCATTTCAAGTTACAGAGCAGGTAGCTCCTGTTTCCTTTCAAGAAAGGAGACTGGTAAAAATCATCACTAAAGGAAAATTCAAAGCTTGGTGCTCACTATATGTTAAAATCTAAGAGGTCCAGATAACCAAGACACCTCCTGGCTGCTTGGCCCCCAGCCCAGCAACTGCAGCTTGGCTTAGGGAAGGAATGTGAGATGCAGGGCACTCAATATAAAGGAATTGTGATACAGTCCTCACACACAGAGATTTAGAATATCTGCATTGGTACAGCCATGGAAAAGCAGAATCCTTCTCCTTCTCCCTGTATGTCAGGGAATTATGACAAAGTTAAACAAAGTCTCAGCTAATTCCTTATTTATTCCTTATCTGCCAAGTGTTTGACCCAGACTCCTTGACTTTTACTGCACGCCCTGGGACTTCTAGAGTCTGTCCTGTCTGAGCCCATGGCTGGTCAGTGCCCAAACCCTGATCCAGTGTGGCTATGGGCAAAAGCCATTTCTACCAAACCAAACAGCAAAAAGTTCCAAGTCTTCTGCCAAGCAGAATAGCTCTAAACACAGTCTCTGCTGAGGAAATCAGGGGTTCAAAGGAAAGGTATTTCTGATTCCCACAGCTCTTGAGACTTTTGCACAGCACAGAGATTATGCCTTACCTCCGTTGCAGTTCTTGTACTTCTTGCTCTGGCCATGCAGGACCAATGCAAACACCACCAGCAGGATGAGGATGAGGCTTGAGAGAGCCATCACCAGCAGAAACCACCACTCCTCATAGAAAGGGGCTTCTGCTTGTGCTGAAAGAGCAAAAAACAAATAACAGCTTCTCTTTATGCCCCTTTAAAATTTTCTCTTGCTCCTCACAGTGAATGATGACTCCACAGTGGTGCTCAGGAGAGAGGGGGTTCAGACTCAGAGGGGATTGCTGACCCTTCTAAGATGGCAGAAAACAGGAGCATATCACAGCTCCAACCCAGAATCCCAGGATGGTTTGGGTTGGAAGGGACCCTAAAGCTCATCCAGTGCCACCCCTGCCATGGGCAGGGACACCTTCCCCTATCCCAGGGTGCTCCAAGCCCTGTCCAGCCTGGGGTTGGACACTCCCAGGGATGGGGCAGCCACAGCTTCTCTGGGCAACCAATTCCATCTCCACAAGCACCTTTCATACCCCTGGAGCAGCTCCAGAGGCCCTTAGCTAAGAAGTTATCACCAGGAGAAGAGAGGCAGGTTTCCTCCCACAGCTCTGCACAGCTACATTTCTTGACCATGGCAGGCTTAGCACTCCTGGGTCAAGGGAACCACTGATACACATGCCATAACCCATGATTATTCCACCTTTTGGGAGGCTTACCTTGCCAAAATGCTGTTTAGTGGCTCTTTGAAAAATACAGCTAGTGCCAGGGAGCAAAAAACACTTGGTTCAGTGTCTTTCAGTACCTCCATTAACTCCAACTTCCAACATTCACTGCTACTGTATATCACTTCTCCATCCACTGAGCTAAGCCTAATGTGCAGCACAGGGGTAACAATTCAATTGCCTGGATTTTGTGCAGTCTCAGGTCATTTCACCCCATTTGACCTCAAGTGGAAACACAAAATGACACTAACTTCCCCTTTCCAGGGCTACCTCACCAGTCTTGGTTTAAAGTAATAAGTATTGTTGTTTTTTTGCAGTGATATTCTCTTTGTCTTCCCTTGAGCCCCCTCAGCTTTGGGGAAAAGTGCAGCTTCTGAGCACAAGCCAGCAGCTGATATAATTTCCCTGTAGTCCATTAGGTGGAACACCACCTGGCAGGAATGAGTGATGCCAAGAGAACAACTCAACCCCTCACTACCACCAAACCCTCTTCCCCTGACTGTCCCAAGCCTGGATCTGAATAAAAGTCTGTTTTAAGCCTGACAATACGAGCTCAAATTTGCTCCAGGTCACAGGGTATTCTGCAGCAGGGAAAAGCAGCCACACTTTCTCTGCTAGGAGGCCAGTCCAGGCCAATAAAATCCTAGAGACAAACTGCACAAGCCATGCTGGGCTGAGCAGATTCAGGGCAATTTATACCTCCCTGTGCCAGCTGAAGTGGCCAGCCTAAAATGCTTTATACTTTTATGACTGTGAATCTCAATGGAAGCCTCTTACTTTCATGCAGCAATTTGAGAGGAACACTGAAGCATCAAAAGGAGGCGAATTAAATAGTTCTGTTCAAGTGAAGAACTTACAAACAAGCAGTTTATTTATAGAAAGCTTCACAAGGAGATGCATGCCCTGCTTCAGAGGAATAATGTCTTCGAGCAAAGGAAAGACTGACATGATTGCTGGTCCTTTACACTGTGTTACAACCCCAGACAGAAAAAACACTGACTCTTGGTGTTTGAAGTGGGTTGTCCATGCCCTTGTCCTGAAGAAGAAAAGCAGGGGTAGCACTCACAGTGAAATCCATGGAAGCTCTTGTGGGGTAAGTGGTTAATTGTGTCAGGACAAGCGCAGCAGCCACGATGGTGAGAGCAGTGCTTGCTACTCCTGCCTGCTGGGGAGTTCAATGGTGTTCATGCCTTTCACTGGAGCAGCAAAGAGATAAAAGCCACTCTAGATACTGAAGCACTACCAGGTTGTCAGGACTTTCCAGAATTTTTTAATCACAAAGCCACTTTATCAGGTTCTTTTATTCCTTTGTCTTTGCTGATGCAGCAAGGATGAAACCTATGGCTCAAAAGCAACCTGGAGCAGAGCAGGGAGGAGATCCAGCAAAGCCTTCCCAAGGGCAAGGTCTCTCACCTCACTGCAGCTGCCCAGCCCAGGCAAGCTGAGAGGAATTGGATTTTCAAGGTACTCAAGTCCCTTCAGAAAACCAGAGGGTTGGGCTGCTCACAGGGATTTGGGAAGCACTTTCAGGTCATAGCCCTGTTTATTGGGAATAAGCACAGGAGGGAATAAGCAGGGAGGGTGGGAAGAGCCTCAGAGCATCACCAACAAACTGCTCTGGTGGAGGGGGACTGGAGGCATCACACTGGAGCAGGACTGCCAGCACAGAGGATTATCAGGAATAATGTGAAACTACACTTCTGTATTTGTGAGAGCTAAATACAAAGTAACACAGAAAAATGTTTATCACAGTCCAGAGTATAAGGAAAAAAAAAAATCAGAGCAAACGAAAAACAGACTAGGAATGGAGAAAGAGCAAACAAATTGTAGACTCTGCAAATTAGTCATGACAAGAGATCTGACATAAACACTCTTTATGAGTAGGTTCTTTATCAAGCTTAAAAATAGCACATGCACATTTTTCCTCTTGAGAATCAAACATACTGTAATTTCAAACCTTAATTCACCACTGTATTACTGCAGTTTTATCCTAAAACAAGTGAAAACAAGCTGCTCTTGATTATTTGCTGCAGCTAGAGAGTCTGGTTTGTTTATTTTCCCCCTCTTCTCCCGCAGCCTCGGGAAATTGCATTGAAAAAGACTTAAAAAAAAAAAAAATCCACAATTACCTGATACTGCCACAGAAGGAACACTTGGCTCTCCATAGCCAAATTCGTTGACAGCCACCACCCGAAATTCGTAGGTGACACCTTGTCTGAGTTTGTCCAGGCCCACTGTGTAGGAGGTGGCGCTGCGAGGGATGTCCTTCACGAACATGTCCCAGAGTCCTTCATCTAGGAGAGCAGCAAGGACAGAAATGGCATCAGCTGTGTGCCCTGGCACTTGCTCCTGCTCAGTGAGAGAGGTTGTCATTCATGGTGTGCTGGAGCCACAGCAGGGACACACTCACCTGGATCACCCTGTGATACACACAAATGTCACAATGCCCTGCAAGCCCCATCTGTGAGTGCATTTATTCAGGATGGGATCTCTTCATAGCCCAAATGGAAGGTGTCTCTAAAATCAGCAGCAGCACCCACATAGACCTGAGCTGGCTGGAGCAGCTGCCACTCCCTCCTGAGTGGGTAAGGTCACCCATCAGCACATCTGTCATTTGACAGATCAGGTAAACCCAAGGCTACATTAATGAGTCCTAATCACAAAGGTTTTGCTTGCCTTTTACATTGCAAAATTTGCTTTGTTGTTGAAGGACTCAAGTGAGGCTTGGACTAATATAAGTCCTGGGAGGCACTATGGCCTTGTGTGAACTGGTGCCAGGGGACTGGTGTCACTGGGGGGCTGCTTGCTCCATGACAGCAATAGTGTTGTGTCCTTTGCATGGCACAGAGCTGGTGCTGCACTCTGCTCTGCAGTTTTAAACAGAAATGAGTTTTGTTCACTTTTATAAAGCTGTTGAAGCTGTTAGAAGCACAATGCCATTCTCATGTGGGAGCATTTCTGTAGGGTAATCTTTGCTCTCCACAGCCATAATGACATTAATCCTGATTCCCATCCTGACCAGGAACCATTCCCATCCCTGATCCACACCTGTAACCTCACGTTCACTTGACTGCAATGGAATGAACTTTCAACAAGATGGATGCTGGTACTAGGAGGAACAAAACCAACTATAATTAAAAATACCACACAAAAATTTTGAGGGCAGGAATCAAACATTTATCTGACTGATTAGCTTCCCAGTAAAAATTGGTGCCCAGCATTTCTGCTGAGAAAATGGAATCCCTATCTACACATGGGGCCAAACCCTCATCTCGCCTACCCAGCGTAGCTCTCACAGACCTGACCTCACAAGCATCCCATTGGGCTTTTACTTTTAGCTATCAAAGCTGTTCCAACAATATCTATTTTTCTCTCCATGCCCCACAGCAGTGGGAATAGGATGATAACCTCTCCACAGACACGACTTCAGTGTGGGAGCTGCCTGCTTTGAAAGACAGTCGTCTGCACTGCGCGACTCGAGCAGCAGCAGGACTTCTGTAGCTCGAGGTGTTATCAAGGTAACAATAAAGCAGGAGCCTGCAGTGTTACCCTCAGTGGCTCGTTCTGCTGCTGCAGTGTGAGGCAGGAATCTGTCCTCATTTGCTTTACCTTTACCTGAGTGTAACCTAATTGGAGCCACCGCAGCGATTCCAGAACTGTGCTGGTGTGACAGAGCAAGATCTGGCCCTCAGCCTACTCCTGAGCCACAGGGAATAGCAGCAAAGATGGATTGATTAACACTGCAGGTGCATTTCCATGTGAATGTTTTAGCTTTGGCACCAGTAAATATTGGCTCAGTGATCTGCACCGTGCTGCACGTCTGGTGACACACACAATGAGTAAAAGCCCCCAAATTACAGCTTTTCTGGTCAGGAGAATTGGCAGTCTCAGTGGATGCAAAAAGCAGGCTGGAATGTTATTGTTCCAGCTGCATTTGAGAAACACCAAAGAACAATAAAAATAGGTAATTTTCCTGCCACGCTTAAAACTTGGGCCAATACATTATTCACCAGCATGATCAGACTATAATGAAGTTATCATAATGTACCATTGTTATGTATTAGTTGGGTATTACAATGGCTATAAAACATGAGATAAAATATTGACTTCCCTTTTACAGGGCAATAGAAGCCGAGATTATTTCTACCACATAAAGTTACAATGTAATAAAAAGGGAGTTTGGGATTTAGTTTCTCTGAAGAGGGTGGAGTGAGAGATGCATTTTCAAAGTTGGATTGTTGCAGCCACCGACACTCAGAAGATGCATCTCACGACTGTAAAATATTGCCGTATTTGCTAGAATTGCCTAAGCTTTCATAAACACATTTGTAAACAGCAATAAGAGAATTTGAGCCCATTGTGAATTGTCTGAAAAGCAATTTGTTTGCATTCAAAGCCACTTAAATAGGGGAAGAAAAAGCAACAATAAAAGTGAATGTTCAGCACTCATTACAACAAACACAACTGTTCAGACACACACTTTCTCAAACCTATCAGGGTGCACAGGGCAGAAAACCCAACAGACCAAGAAGTGTAAATTTAACTGCTCTGTGAAGCTTGCAGTAAGTTGGGAAAACCACCCATGAGAGGTCAACGTTGCATTTCCTCCTCTCTGTCCCCTTGGCTATGGTGGTGATGGTGTGGGGCAGCAAAGGATGCTGGTGGATGTTTCTTCAGAGCTATTTCTGTCTCACAGGGACTCAGAGGTGCTCTGGCTGGTGGCCATGTAGTCACTGGCCCATCTCCCTTTCATTCACTGAAAGAATCTTTGTGAAAACTGTGGTTTTTTTCCCCTGGGGTAGGACTGTCAGTGCTAAGTTAATGGTTGGACTCGATGATCTTGGAGGTCTTTTCCAGCCTTAATGATTCTAAAATGGGACCCAGCTCATTATCCCTGGGGTCCCAGAGAGGTGCTGATGCAGCTACAGTGGTCAGGATCTGCACAGTAACATCCTGGCAATAGGGATGTCCTACATCTTCCTCACTGCTGACCCCTATACACAGCATAGCCTATGGCTTCCCAAGCTCTGGCCAACAAGATTTTTAATTACAGAGCCTCGAGTAATTTATCTTATATCCATCTGGAACATCCAGACCCCTCCTTGTAGACAGTGATCACAATCAGATATATCTGAAGTAAAAAATCACTTTATTCCAGTAGTGAACTTTGAGATTAAATATTGAACACACACTTGTGAATCCTTCACTGCACCTCTCCCCCTACCCTCAAAACCAGGTGTGCTCTAAATGTTAGAAGTTCAGCTGAAAGAGAATTCATTAGAAGGCCACCTGTGATAGCAAAGACTGGCTTTTAAGTTCAGTAGAAAATCATTAGTGTATCATACACAGCATTTTCCACTTAGGTTAGGGGGGAAAGATGCACATGCTGTGGCTGGCACATCAGCTGGGTATTAACTCTTAGAAACCACTGGGAAGAGCAAAGTTTACAACACTTCACAGGGCTCAGAGGGACATCCCAAGGGAGGCTTTTTCTTTTCAGTCACATCAGTCCCCATCTTCATTCCCCACTGCCTTTCACTGGGCACTCAGCCTCTTAAACATGTGATGAAAAAGCGAGCGCTCCTCAAAAAAGAAAAATTTTTCTTTGCTCCTTGTTTCTCTCCAGTTTTCCGTAGTGCTGCCCCATCCTAACTCCTGCTGAACAAAGATTTGCTTTTCACCTCCCGGCCTCGATGCCTCTGTCCCATCTGATCTTGAGGTTCAGGCATGGGGAGAGGATCTGAGTGATGGGGGAAGGTGAAGCCACCTCTGCCATGCCCAGCCCACGTTGGAGAGGAGCTGCTCTGGGGGCCAGCCTGGTGTCACAGGCCATTAATCAGGGTCTCCATGCTAAATCAAGCTGTCATTCAGTGAGGGAGGCTCCCAGCTCCACTAAATCCAGCCACTAACAACCCAGGACATGGAGAGCTGTCAGTTATTTGGGTTTTAAACACCAACCCCCTCTCAGAGCAGGAGAGCTGGCCCATAAAGCTCTCTCCTAATTACATATTAGAAGGTTTATGAGGGGAGAAGCTGCTGAGAATTAACACTGGCTGAACACCACTGGTGTTCCTCCTACAGAGGACACAACTAAAACGTGGCTGTGTTTGTCAGAGGCAAAGGGCTGGATTATCATGCAAAGCAGTGGAAGGACAAGAATGGGAAGTGAAGGCTGACAAACTGTCAGCCCCAGTGTGTTGCTCGCCAGCAGAAGAGAAAAAGGCCCCATGGCAGATGCCAGGGATGCAGCTGCACCCTTCACTTTGAATTTACTGACTTCTGCTGGTTCATGTCCATGTTTGACACTGCGCTCCCTCATTTGGTTAAAAATAAATAGAAAAGGAAGAAAACAGAAAAACACTACTCAAGACACCAGAAAGGAAACTAAAGTGAGAGCTGCCCTCAGGGCGTGGGAAGCAAAACCCAGCATTTATGAGGTAGACAATTCCCACTCCAAGTAGACTGATTCTTTCCCAAAATGTCTGTTGCCTTCATGGAACTCATCACCTTGAAAGCTGGAGAGGGACTTTTCACAAGGACATGTAGTGACAGGGAGGAATGGCTTCAAACTGCCAGAGGGCAGGGATAGATGGGATATCAGGGAGAAATTCCTCCCTGTGAGGATGGTGAGGCTCTGGTACAGGTTATCCAGAAAAGCTGGGGCTGCCCCATCCCCTGAAAGTGTCCAAGGCCAAGTTGGATGGGGCTTGGAGCCACCAGGTCTAATAGAAAGTGTCCCTGTCCATGGCAGGGGGATGGAACTGGCTGATCTTTAAGGTCCCTTCCAATCCAGACCATTCCATTTAGCTGCAATTCTCTTCCAGTTGTCTGACATCATCCCTTGCTTGGGAAAAGCACACGAAGTCCAAAACTGGGGTGAGGACAGGAAGCAGAAAAGGAAATCTTCCTCTACTTGTCCTGGGTCAGGGAGGCTCTTTCTGAGGTGACAGAAGCCAGGAAGATGTGTCACTTCTGGATGTGGTTTAGTGGTGGATGTGGCACTGTTTTGTTTATGGTTGGACTTGATGACCTTGAGGGTCTTTTCCAACCTAAATGATTCTGTGGGGCAGATTGACCCAACACTTACAGGGCTGCTCTGCACAGGCTGATCCATGGATGGAGCTCTCCTGGGGCAGCTCCACATCCAGGTGCACTCCTGTATGGATCCCCAGGGTGTCTCACAGACAGACAGAGCTCACTGGGAAGGCAGCTCTGGGTGAGACTGCTGGGAAAGCACAGGCCACATGCCCACCACTGAAGCACAGTGACAGGAACCTCTGGATGTGACCTGCAGCTGGGAGAAGAGGGGTCAGCCAGCTTCTCCATCCCTCCCAGCAGCACTGGGAACCTTAACATTGCTGTGCCATTTGTCTTTTGCTCTGTATGTAAAAGCTGAGGGCACAATCTATTCCCCATTCCTCAGCCAGCCCAGCTGATGTCTAGGGAGCACTTACAGTGGCATAGACAGAGCCTGCTTAATTGCATTTCTTGTAATGCACAAAGAGCTAAACTGGAATCCATTTCTCCAAGGACAGAGAAGTTGAAGGAAAAGAAAAACTCTTCTGTTTCTGTAATGTCTTCCTCTAGCACAGATCACTCTGGAAAAAATATTGGTTTGCCTGCCTCATCCCTGTGTGTGAGTGTACTCAAAATGCAGAGGAGGTAGTGAGCCTGGTCACCTTCCATAAAGCCAGCAGAGAAACAGGGAAATCAAATGAGCAGTCTCAGCTGCCTGCTGCCACCATTGCTAAACCCAGCAGGGCAGCGCAGCCCTGGGAGACACAGCAGGGCTCCGAAAAATTCAAAGGGAAGTGACAAAAGGGAGTAGGGTTTGCCATTTCTGACAGAAAGCCATCCTCCTACTCTGATGGAAGAGTCTTGGCAGGGAGCTACAGCAGGGAAAATGAGATGATACAGCATTTAACGTTTGGGGTAATGAGGCCTATAATAGATGACACTTGAGACGTGAAACACTAAGGTAGTGGTATTGCATTTAAATATTGGCAACAAGCTAAAGCTTTTCATCTGTCTGCTCAATAACCCTTCTTTGACCTCAGAAGGATAAAAATCTTTGCCTTTCTTGATTTTATGTGAAGAGTACAAGTCAACTGCTCTTCTCTTGGAACGACTCCTCCTTAAAAATAAAGGTTGCTCCAATCCACACTCTACTACCTGTATAAATCAACATGCAAAAGCAAATTCTTAGAATGATATTAAAACAGGAGCTGCTCTGAATGACCAGCCCTGAGAGGAGGAATTAGTTCCCTGCTTTTGTTAAGCTCGTAATTCAGATTTCAGACTCTTCTGTGCAGAGATGAGGAAGAAAAGCAGCACAGAGAGGAAGGAAAGAATTCCAACGCTTGGGTGGAATAAGCAAATCTTCCAATTAGTCTGTCTCCTCTCCTGGATCACATTTCACGCTTCCTACAGCTGCAACCAGAAGGAAGGATGAGAATCCAGCATACAAATAAATGCCTAGTTCATTTGCTACAGCAGCATGAATAGGATTAAAATAATCTGAAGAGGAATTAAATGCCTCAACAGTCAGGTTGCAAGAGCAGGAGAATAAGACCTCTTGTGTGTGTTTCCAGGATCAGTGGAGTGGGGCCAGCAGAAGTGACCCAGGGTTAATGCAGCTCAGACCTGCCTTGGAGGGGCTATTTTCTTCCTACTCAAAAGGAGTGGGTCCTAAATCCTACCTCCTTAGCCATGAGCTGTGAAATGTTTGTTCACATCCAACAGGGAGTTGAGTGGATGAGTTTCCAATGTCACCACTCGCACGAGCTGGATTTCCAAGCTTGCAGACAATCTGTACATGGGCTGCAGGTTTCCCCCTAAAATAGTCTGACTCACAAAAAACCTCTCTGGGGGAAATGTAAGCTGGTAAGTGATTTTAAATTAACAGCTTTGGTTTAACTTGCTACCTAACAATGTTGTTCAAATAAAAAAATACTTTTTACCTCTGAAGAAATAAGGACAACTCAAAAAGCTGATGTAGGTGAAACAGAAGCACAGCAGTGTCATGCCTCTAATTAAAAGCAAACTTGATCACTCTGGGAAGCCTCAGTGCTTTGAGAAGGTATGTATTTCTCCTGCTTTTATTTTGAAAACAATTGTCAAGTTAAATGACAGAAATAAAGAATTTTTAGCATCAGAGCAGAGCCTCACTACAGAGCAAATTCTATCAGATGCAGGTATGTAAATCTGCATCTTCAGAGATGACCTCAATAATTTTCTTACTGGTCTGGTTAAATGTAATTAAAATAATTGGTTTTAAATGCCTTACATTCATTTTTTAAAAATCTTACATTCAAGACACAAACAAGCCTCACTATATAATCAAACAGATAAGCATTCATTTAATCAATATATAATCAAGCACTGTGCAAGCACCTAGAAGTGAAAAAGAAAGAACCAGCAGCCAAGATGGTTATGTCAAATATAAATCATGTCTAATTTCCTTCTGTGACAGAGTAGCAGACCTTGTCAATAGAGGAGAAAGAGCAGACATCATCTATCCTGACTTCAGCAAAGCTTTTGACTTGGTGACATTCAAACAAGGCCCACGTGGAACAAGGAGCTGGAGGATGTATCACCAGCTGGAAAACTGCACCCAGACACTGCTATCAACATTCCCTGTCAGAGTGGAGGGAGGTTATCAGGGGAGATTACCCAGAGGCCTGGCAGCACTCACTGGCTTTCCTTAATGGCTTAGTTCCCAGGAAATCTGTGCTTTTTGAATTTGCAAGGGGTACCAAGCTGCGATCAGGCTGGAGCACACACTGACTTTTAAAATTACCTTGTCCAAGTGGGGGAACATTCTGGAAAAAAGCAGAGAACAGCTTCACTAAGATGCAAATCCCAGAAGCAAAGGAGCTCTGGGAAAGCACCAAGAAAAAGTGTGGTGATGGGGGATTCCTTCCCCCTGCCTCAACACCCTCCCTGCAGAACAAATGGGGGAAGAAATGTGTATGTGCTGCTGAAGCCCTGGCCCTATTATTAACATTAAAACAGTAATTAGCTGCTGTGCTCTGCTGCAGAAGGAGACAGATTTCTATCTGTGGTCCTCAAAACACAGCTTGCAAATACTTATTAGTCCTTGCTCATGAAAGATGCTGTAAGCATTTAAATGAGTTTTAATTATTAACTGTATTAGTTCATCTGCTGGATGATTTTCCAGTGATGTAGCACAGTGAAAGCCAGAGTAGTCGGGGTAATTTTCTGTGACTACTCCTAAAGAGGAGAAAATACACTAAACCACATAATAAACCAGTAACATCTTAATACTGACTGGAAACACATTCTCTCACAAAACCCCATTACCTTACTGGAATGACAAACAACCCCTCCACTTCAGCAGGGACTGAAGGAAGGGAGCTGATGACATCAAACTCCCTGTATTTCCCAGGGCTTACCTGAGGGTCTTGCCTCTATAATGTACCCAGTTGTGGGTTTTTCTCCTGAATCTCCCTCAGTCCATTGCAGTGTCAGCCCAGAAGAAGATTTTGTCACCAGGATTTCCTGAGGGGAGCCAGGAGACCCTGAAGGAAGAAAAGAGACTAGCAAATGAAGGTGGCATTAAACTGCAGCATGAATTGCTTCTGCTGAGAGAGGGGAAAATTATCTTGCAGTGTTGGTCAAAAAATATGCAACATAAACCAGCTCTATGGGCTACTGACCTGATTTTTTCACTAGCTCCAGTACCAGTAGTTACCTATCAATGGGATTTACAGGTCATAGGATCATAGAATATCCTGAGTTGGGAGGGACCCACTGGGATCATTGAAATCCAACTCGTGGCCCTACAGGGGATAGCTCCAAGAATAAGGTACCTGTGTTCACAGGGCAAGATGAAAAAGGACTCACATTTTACCCACTGCCACTACTGTTTCTCATTTCAGAGATGAAACCAGCCTATGAGGTTCATGGAGAGATTCATGGGGACAGACACTGCCCATTGGCTTGGGAAGATGCCATGGCCACGTTAGAAAGGATTCCTGATCTGCACTTGGTCTGTGGTGTGGTGTGAGAGTTAGACTGTGGAAGTGGGAAATAAAAATCAGAGCTGTGGCCACTGCACCGATGCTCTGTGACTTACCTGACAGGTTGGTATCATTGGAGGGTATTTACCTTGTTGGATTATCTGTTTATCAAAGTCACTGATCAAATAAGAAGCCCAGCTCTTCGGGTCCAGGCACTGAACCAAGTGGGGAACACTGCCCTGCAGCTGCTCTTGACACAGCAGGAAATCTCTCTCTCTGCATAAGCCAGCACGTCAGGAGAGAGCAATTGTAAATTCTTTCTGGTTTTGCATCCAGAAATCTCTGCTGGTTTCAGCAGCTACTCCAGTTCTGCCTCCCACCACAGAGCAGTACAGTCAGAATTATGCACTGCGCTGCTGGGCTGCAGCTCAGAAATCCCTGGCTGGCCTGTTTGCATTATGATTTATTTACAGTGTTTTGTTTATTCATATTAGACTTCTAGGTTTCAGGAGAAAAAAGGAAAAATATTTTTCATGGCAGTTGTGAAATGCACAGAATCGCATCCTGTGACTCAGCTTCTCCTTGGAGCTGGAAATTCATGGGAAGACCTGAGTGCACCATTCCCTGCTGGTGCCCTGTGTTTGTAGAAGTGATCTGTGACTTGTGATTTGCTTTTATAGTCCCCCTCACCTTCTGCTGGCCCAGCTGTGATGTTGGCTTGCAGCTCAGGTCCATAGGCGATGGTTCGGGCTTGCACTCGGAATAAATAGGTCACGCCCTTGGTGAGGTCCCGGACCTTCAGCCAGCGCTGCCAGTTCCCCTTAATGTCCACAGTCACCACCTTGCTCACCCCTGGAACAGTCACACAGATAAAAACAAAATAACAGGTAGTTTCAATGCAAAAATAGAAATCAAGTGGAGCTCATTACATCTAGATGGTAAGTAAAATCATCTAACAGTTTGCTAAGAAAGTATTTCTTACAATTAGCAAGAGTTTAAGTAGTGATAATAGGCAATTTTCAGCACTGATAAGTATAATTAGAGTTTAAGCTTGATAAGTGGGTACTGACAAGGAAAAAACCTTACAACACAACTGGGAAATTACCAAGAGACTACATGTAACTTCACTAATTATTCTGGGAAGAAAGGAAGAGGTAAACGAAGAGGAGTGCACATTCCAGATTGCTTCCCAAGCAAGCATTTCTCCATTGCTGCTTCCCCAAATAACCTGCAACATGGTCTGGAGGAGGAACAAGGGCCAGGTTTGTTCCATTCATCTCATCCTGCAGTTCCACCATCCCCATGTAGATGCAGAGTGAAGGATGTGCAGCTCACCAGGACCTTGGGGCTACAAATGCCATGGCAACAGGGGAGGCAACCAAAGCACTGGGAGCTTAAACAAGGCTGGAGCTGTGACTTCACTATTCCCACTCTCTCAGAATTTTTCTTACAGGGATCAGTTAAAATCAGAGTAGTTCCCTTCACCAAAGTTCATAGCTAGTTCCACCTTTAGGTTCTCAATGCTGCATAAAGGACCGAGGGGCAATGAGTAGTTTGAAAACTAAAAATCTGCTTTCACTGAAACCTTCTAGAAGGAAGTCAATGGGAAGAATTTGATTTATAAAAGATTTTACAGAATAAAAATGTTCAAATTTAGAGAATCTTTCTGGTGGTTTTTAGAGTCTGTATATGTTCATGACACATTTCAAACCAAGAAGGTAGGAAGTAGGAGAAGGTTTTTCTCACTAGAAATGGCTGCTTGCTAGTTTATCTTTCCAAAAAACACAGAAGGAAGATGTTTTCAATCCAGATGCTTATTTTATGCAAATCAAGATGATGCTTTCAGTTTTAATCACTTAAATAAAGAGTAATGTCCAAGTGTTTTCTGTTCAAAGTTTTCCTCCAGATACAATTTATAACTCAGGGAATCTTTCCTTGGCTAACAAGGATGCAGTAAAAGTGCTCCCTCCTTCCACAGGTGAACTATTTCATTTCCCTGAGACAAATCAGGAGGCATTTGTCATTTTCAAGTTATGTTCCAAAAGAAAAAAGCAAAAAACAAACCAAAACAAAAAACTGTTGAAAAAGGCTCTGGGGCAATTTTGTTGTCTATTATTGTGTAAAACATAACAGTGGAAAGCTTAAACAATAAAAGGTCGAGCAGGGATAAGACTGTGCTAAAGAACACATCACTGCTGGAAAGCTTGGAAAAATGGGCAGGTAAGTGGTGGCTGCTGAGTGGGAAGGTAGAAGGTGTCACCGTGGGAGGACCCTCAGCCAAAAATCAAGGATGGGTAGGATGTCAAAATATGAATGAGAAAAGCTCCAAAAGAGAGTCCAGTCCATCCAGGTTGGTGCACTGCAGTGCCCACGTGGAGGAATGTGGGTTCTACCCCCTTGTGGGCCATTTACTTAAGAGCTGGACTTAATGATCCATGTGGGTCCCTCCTAGCTTGGAATATTTGTGAATCTGTGAAAATGATGCAATCAAGGAAGGGATTCTTTTCCATGGCAGGAGAATAAATATGTTTGCTGAGAGAAAAATGTTGGCACAAGAGCAAACGGTGGGTGAAGACTGGAAAATAAATTTAGGCAAATATTTTGCATCTGAGGAAGATCTCTCCATAACCTTCCTGCTCACATCAGAAATATTCCAGAGGGGAAGGAGAGACAAGCTGGAGTCAGGGGCAGCACAGGCAGAGGTGGGGAAGAGAAGAAAAGGCAACAAAGGTTCTGAAGGATGTTAAGTCAAATACATGCAGGGAAAACATGATCTGACACTTCCATATTTTCAAGGGGAAAAAATGTATTCTTGAATATTGTGTAGGAATGAAGAAAAGGGAGGAAAAGCCCAACCAGCATAAACCTGCTGCATAACCTGTGCACATTTCTTGGTCAGAATTAGAAATGCTTCCCGTATTAGCTCTTTGTGCTCAGAACTGCCAGCCATAAAGGCTGACAGTGCTTTTATTCTGGTGTTTTCAATCCTGAGTTTAACTTTCTCTGTGCATGAGACATGGATATTCAGACAATATAGATCATTATTCCTTACAGGAGAAGCAAATACAAGTGATTGATATCCTTATTTCTTTGGAAAAGAGTTTAAAATGGATTGGCAATGGCTGAAATTACTCTCCCTCCTGTCACGCTGCCAAAGCTGGACATCCTATTGAACTATTGGCAATCTACCAGGAATATAAAAATATTAATAAGGCCATCCACAAACTATGTCATCTTTTCTAATTCACCTTTGGAATGAATTTACATTTGTTTTCAGAGAAACTGCCAAATCCTCTGTTGCTGCTCTGGCAAATTACTGGAACATTTGTGGCCAGCACATTGTTGTGGTTTCACTGAACTCTAGTGCTGGGTTAAAAATGCTGCCTGAAAACTCCAGGAGAAGAGGCACAACCACGTCCTGTCATCCTCCCTGTCACAGCAGAGGTGTTGCCAGTGATGACCAGCACATTTGATGCCTGGGCAATCTCTGTGATAACAGAAGTGACACATGATGTGATAAGCAACACAAATGTGCCTGACAACTATTCTGGGATGGAGCCTACTCAGCAGTTTCAAAGGCAACGCATGGACACAATCAGGCACTCCCAGGCTGAGCTTCCTCTTCGCCCAGACCAGGTAATGATGGCTGTAAAACGACTTTTCAAATCACACAGACTATAGTTTGTGCAAGAAATGAGAGTAGACAAGACAAGAGCTATATTCCACAATATTATGGCTCGCTGAAGCGTTTTGGCAAAAGTGGAATTGTTTTATTTACCCTTTGCCACCTGGCTTCTCTCGGAAAACAGCAGAGAGCAAGTAGGAAATTGGGCAGAGATGAAAGGTCCTACAGTCCTGTTGTGTCATTTCCCCATGAATATGTATGATCAGAGGTCTTTCTTACCCTGGACAGGAGCCAGAGGCTCGTAGACGACTCGATAACCCTGCAGGACTCCATTTGCTGCTGTTGGCTCGCCCCAAGACACGTTGAGGGTAGTGCAGGTGATTTCAGAGAAGGCCAGGAAGCTGGGAGCACTGGGTGCTGAAAGGATTGCACACAGATTGAATTGCAGCAGCAGCAGTCAATCTGATATACATATATATTATAAAACATTGCTTTATTTGCCCAGCCTAAATCTAAAGGAAACAAGCTGAAAATGGGATTTGCCAGTTGTATCTAAATGTCCTGTAATCAGTCAGAAACGCAGCCTGTCCTAAAAATACAGCCAGTCAGCTGCAAAACTGAACCTCCACAGCAGACAAGGAGATAGGGCATGGAAGGGAAGGGCCCTCAGAAGGGTGCTATGGGAGCCATCTCCTCTTCACAGCCATCACCAAGGGCATTGCCTTCACCCTGTGCCAGAGCACTCCCAGCACATCCAGCACAGAGACTGCTCAGCCTGACTGCGAGGCTGCTGATCCAGCTTTAAAAAAAAAATGTAGGAGGAAATTCTAAAAAGCATGCTAATTGTCTCACAGGACCATCAGGGCAACTTCCAGGCACTGGAGATGAGCTCCTTCTGATTTCCAGGTGGCAGCAGAAAGCAGAAACAGAGCCACAGACTGTTTCCTTCTGCACCAGCTCAGTTTAGAGACTGGCCCTTCTGCCACCGTGTTCTCATTTCCGCTGCATCACTCCCTTTCCTCACACTCCACTTACCTGATGCTTTTTTTTCCCCACTTTCAAGCCCTCTACAACGAACATCCCAAGAGCAGTGCCCTCCTGCGTGCCCCCATGTCCCCCGGGCCGTGCCCAGGTGAGCAGGACAGGGTCCCGTACCTGCCTGGAGCGTGCTGCCCTGGGCGGGGCCGCTGCGGGGGCCGTCCCCGGCCGCGTTGAAGGCGGAGATGCGCACCAGGTACCGCGTGTGGCTCGTCAGGTTCTTGAGCCGCACGCTGGTCTCCGGCAGGAACAGCACCTTCACCTTCTCCGTGTCGTTCAGAGCGTCGCTCTCCCAGTAATAAATCTGTTGGGACAGCGTTGTTAAGGCTGGAAAAGCCCTCCAAGATCATGAGTCCGACCATCAACAGGTTTGTCACTAAACTACATTCCCAAGTCCCACACCCACTCGCCTTCGGAACTTCAAGGCTTGGTGATTCTACCACCTCCATGGGCAGCCTGCTCCCATGCCTGACTATGCCTTCTGGGGAAAAAAAAATTCCTAACAACTAATCAGAACCTCCCCTGGCACAACTGGAAGGCATTCCCTCTCATCCTGTCTTATGTTTTAGTATATCCTACACCTAGAAGATATTTGGCCACTGCAGCCACAAAACAACCAGAAAGACAGTGTAGTCTTGCCCTGGACTCCTCTGTTAGTTGGGGTACTCAGGTTTTTCAGCACATGCCAAATCTTTTCCTTAGCAAATTCCCCTAAGTCCAATGACCACGTAGCTGAGTACATCACTCAAAAATAGAGCAAAGGCTGAAGAATATGGCTTAATGACAGCAGGTATGAGCTGCCAGGGTTCAGTGAGGGGAGGTCAGTTTAAACACTCCCTGCAATATAAGCTGCCTGTCAGCACTGGCATCCTGATACACCCTGATGGTCCATAATTCCCCTTTGCACACACACAGCAGTCACAGCACTGGTGTTCACAGCACAGCCAGGAAAATGCCCTCCTGAAGAGGGTAACAAAGATTCTCCCCAAAGTTCATTGAGGTGCTTTTTCCCCTCCTTTCATTACATAATTTTTACCCTGATGCCATAAAATTAGGCTTCGGAGAAGTTGTTTCCAAGCGGAAAATTGGTGGCAGCCCTACTTATTGGACAGGCCTGGCAGTGAGAGCATTACAACAGGCCAAAGCAAGCCAGAGAGCTGAGAGAACAAGCCAAGGCAAGACTCCACCTTGGCTCTCCAAGCCAAGCTGCTGAAGCCATCTATATATGTACAAAAGAGAAAGGACAGGGATTGATATATAAGGATGCTTGTTACTGCCAAGAAGGGATGCCAGATTATTCACACTGGCTTGGCTTTCCTTCACTTATGGATCTAAATTCATGGAGAGAGGCAGAGCCAGACACTGAACCCAAGCCAAGCTCCAGTGTTTGTAGACTTGCCCATTCCCACTCTCTGAGGGTCCATTCTCATGCTGGAGATGCTGAGCAGCGTGTCTCTGCAACGTGCTCATCTCCTGCAAACCAAACGCAATTAATACTCTGATTTAATTTTGTTAAACTTAAGGAAATGAAGCAATGCTTCCAAAATCTGACCTGGCTCAGGCTTCCAGCTGGGACAAAGTTCTGCTCTTCCTAAAGGCTTGTAGCATTTGATGGAGGGAAAGCTCAGTTAATTTTCTTCAATACATTTCTTGCCCCCAGCTCTCGTGTATCTGTGTTGCTTTTTGCAGCAGATATGTTGCCTGCTTAAGTGGAGCTGTCTCCTTATCTGCATTCCCTGTTTCCCCATGCTCTCCTTCTCCATAAATAATGACACACTTTCCCTTTTCTCTCCTCCCCCCTCCCAATCTCATTCTCTTTCTTTTGGTTTTGGGATGTGCTGCTGTTCCCTACTGCAGCCTGAGCACTGCTCTAATTTGCCTTATGTGGCGAGGGCAACTGCACTTTGTAGAGCTCTCTCACAAGTAAATAGCAATGCCAAGCAAGATAAATGAAAACAGTAGAAATAGGAGGATTGCCTTGTAGCCTTGGATGTTCCCGTTCTGGCTGTCGGCAGGAGGGGGGTCCCAGGTGAGCTCCAGCTGGCTCGCAGAAAGGGAATTGACTTGGATGTTCTGCGGGGCCAGCGCCGGTGCTAGGGAGGAAGGAGGACAGAAGAATTAACAGTGACAAGCAGAATTAGCTCATATCCAGGTTTTTCATTTGCAGAAGGACCCAGGACAGACTCTGTTTATGCCACAAGTCAGCAATGAGCCAGCCTTGGGGTATCTGCATCATTGGGATGTCTCGGCACAAGAGGCGTGAGGAGCAGCTGAGCCTTGGGATGTGGCTGTGCTCAGCTCCACACAGGCTGGCTTAGACACTGAATCACCTCAATCCTGCCAGCAGCTTTGGAAAAGAAAGGAAAACTTTGCCTTGGTTCCCTGGTAGTTTGGGGCTCACCTTTGGCAGTGGCCAGTGCTCCTGATGGACTGCTCCTGATGAGCAAGGCAGCCCCTGCCACCATCAGCCTAAATGCCACTCAGCAGCAAGACTTTGGGCCAAAATACTGCCTAAAATTACCTCCAAACCCAGTCAGCTTCTAATCAATTCACTAATATTTTATGTATGACAGAATGACTTTAAGTTTGCTACTATGACTTTTTGTTAGCTCCACTTTGATTACACCTCCACATGCACGCACCGACCCTCTTTGGCTCCTGATGGCATTTCTTCTTTGAATTGTGCTGTGCTAGAAAACCAATCTTTGAGTGCACCTGGGTCAATCCATCCCTTCCCTTTGTTAGGATCCAGCTTGGTGTAGGTGGATTTTCCTCCCCGGTGGCTACTGAGGATGCTCTGTTCTCCTGACCTGCTGCCTGAGCCTCCGGCAGGTTTTAACAAAGCAGCTCCTGTTCTGTTCACAGAAAAGGTGCCGAAGCGTGTCCTGGTCAAACTCCACAAGTGGGGAGAGAAAGGCAGGGCAAAGGCTACACTTCTCCTTTCTCTGTGCTCACGATGCCATAGCCTTCTACCAGACCCCCTGAGAAAGTTGCCTCTTTTCTCTCTGCCCCTTTCCAGGCCATAAATAGAAGTGATAAAATATTCACTGCTAGCACTGGGTAGCCCTGGTTAGCTGCTCCTCCGGAGACTTCTTTCTTAAGAGAGAATGACCTTCATAAGTCACACTTTTCTACCAATACTCCCTCCCCCCAGAGTTATAAAATAAAAAAGTAATTAACACCCACTCAGCCTGACACCAACTATTTATTTTGTTCTAACTGTGTGGTTTCCATATTATCACTGCCCACCCTGCCGTTAATGGAAATGTTAATAACCAGCGCCAGGTTGTTGTGACAGATGCTTGGGCTCATTATCAGAAATTCTTATTTACCGCTCCATTAAACGACAGAATCGCACAAAAAAACAATTCAATCAAAACTAACTGGAGGAATTTTAACAGCCACATTAATAATCCAAAACATAAATAAAGTTAATGTCTTTTGCATGTTTGCCATCGGCAACTCTATTGCAAAATTATTGCTGTACAATTAAAACGTGAAAGGTAAAATTGAAAATAGCCTTTATCCCAGGGCTCGGTTAAAACTGTTTATTTATTGTGGGGTTTTTTTTTTTGTTTCCTTTTTGGCTGGATGGTGAATACATGAAGTGACAGTGACCATCAGTAAACCCCAGCCTGGTCACAAGGGTGCACTTGTCTAATTATTGTCCTGCCTTCTGTGCTCATCGCTTGGCTGGATGCCCTCAGTGCAAGGGAGTGCAGTTAGGGACCAAAAACCTGAAGATTTTGAGAATTTCACAGCACAAACCATAGCATGAGGCCAAACTGATCACAGAGAGCAAAGCTGAGAGCACATCCCAGAGATGTGCCAGGATGACAAGCTCAGGGAAACAGGAACATGTACAGTCACAGGGGAAAATAGGTCGCTTTAGCAGAGTATTTCCTTTCTAAGGAGTGACACCACTGTCTGTCCTGAGCTGTCAGCTTCACAGTGCTCTCTACACCCAGCTCTGAGGCAGCACCTACAAGAGCATTTTTCTTTGCATGCCATGTGCCAGCCTGGAACAAATACTGCTTCAGAGATGCAACCATCGAGGAGACGGCATCTACAACCCACTGCCAGAAAAGCACTGCTTTTCCTCAACCCCTTCATGCAGCACATCTAAGAAACACAGGGGTTAAACCCTGCCAGTGATAACTCTGCACCAACACACTTGCTGCTGGAAACTGCACTTGGTGGAAAATTTGACGGGAGGAATGAAAAGAAATGTCTGGAAAAAGACATTTCTCTCCACTATCACAGAGCCTCCACGAGATGCAAATTGTTTGGTTTCGTGCCCTGTGAGTCTGTCCCTCTGTTCAGCTTTCAAAGGCTGATGTGTCCCTCTGCCTCTAAGCACAGATTTCTTGTTGACAGCGAGGGACAGCAGAAGAGTGCTGCTGATGCTTGATGCGGCTCTGTGCCGACAGCACGTTCCATTGTGGGTGAAATAAAATACTTCAAAAAGAAGGAAACACATCCCTGAAGACTCCACCTGTTTGCAACCCCAAACCATTCCCTGAATATATGGATAGCTTGTGTCAATAAAAGCAAGTGCATTTTAAAGGTGAATTCAAAAGGCTTTTTACCTTCTAGGAATGCACTTCAAGATAACTGAGCTCGGAATTTTTCATGGCCGTTGAAATCTCAAATACATAAAAAGCAAGGTTAGAGCTGCATACCTCACACTGCTTTAGGTGTTAGTGACATTATCAACTGTAGCAGGAGCGACACAGACCCCCAAGGGTCCAAACACAGCTCTTGGCAGGTGGAAAGCATTTCTCTTTCCCTGAAAAAAACATCTGTGTACTCATGAAGTTGAATTCTGTGCACGTATCCTGCCTTGGAATTGCATGCAGATATTTGTAAACATTTCTTTTCTTATCTGATTTCAATTTACCTTTGAGATTGTCTCCTTGAATCTCTCTCTCAAGTCAAAACGTAAGGAGAAAGACTGAGCAGGTTGTATAGTAATTAGTAACAAATAGTAACAAATATGGGCTGGGCTGCTGCTGGCAGGATCACGTAAAGACAACAAATCTATCCAGAAACGTGGTGAGAGTGTCAAAATGAGCCCATAAATAAAGTTACACATCTAAATCCACATTTACACATATCACTGCCCTCGTTTCCCAGCTGCACTGAGCAGCCTCTGCTCTCACTGCAGCCAATCTGAGCTTGCAAACGCTTCTAACCTTTCAAGAGAAGGTGCTTTAAATCCCTGGTGGCCTCCCTGCTCCAGAGCTCTGTCCTCTGCAGAGGCTCACCTCAGCTCTTCCCACTTGGGATATTTGTTCTCTGGGCTGTGTGGCACCCAGAGCTTTCCATCAATATGGAACTACTATTCCTTTTCCCAGTGACAGTCGCCACGATGCTCTGTGGCACAGGTAGGCTACAAATCCTTGTGATTCATTGGGCAAACTTGATAACTGGTTTTGTGAAGCATTCCTCACTGCTCTTATATCTGCTCCAGTTTCTGGGGAGCAGAGGATTTATCCTCTAGTGGTTTTCTAATTGCTTCTGCAGTGGCAGTGTTACTGGCAGCACGTTCACAAACAAGTTTGGGACAAGATTTCCTGATATTCACGTGCCATTTAAATAAACATGCAGGCCAAAAATGAGGAGAAAAATACAATGAAAGAGATGGAAGGATTTCCTGTGCACCAGCTTGATCCCAGACAATCCCAAGCAAATTTCTGTTTTGTAAAGACCTCTGATCCTTTTTTACCTAGCAAGTGTTTCCCCCCAGTTCTTCAAAGCATGACTTGGAGAATATGCCTGCCTTTATTCTCTAGTAATCAATATGTTTGCATTTTGGTGTTAGCACCTAGAGGCCAGAATCTCATTGCACAATGTGCTGCATAAACACAGAACAAAGACACAGCTCCAGGCCCAAAAAACCTCTAATCTGTCTCCACATTACAATGGTGGGGTGGTTGCAGCATGTTCTGCATATCAGCTGTAATTTTACTTACCTAGCCATTAACAACAAGGGAGAAGGCACAGCAATATTCAGTTCAGTTTGTGCTGATGGTGAAATCTTGCACACCAGAGCCTCCAAAGTTTACACACTGATTCCTGCACACACAGTCATGGAAAATAGGGCTGAAAGGGTTTGGAGAGGACTCAGACATCATCCTCCTGGGTCACACTGGGATCAGCTCACTGGTCAGGTGTTCATATCATCTCAATCACTGACTTCTTTCCAGATTGTGCTGTCACTCCCACACAAACTCTGCCAGCACCTCTCTACTTTAACAACTCTTAAAATAAGGGTTTGTGTAATACTCATAGTTTAAAAATAAAAATAAACAAAATAGAGATATCTATAATATAACAATAACTCACAAAACAACTCTTGTATTATTCTTTTTGTTGCCTAGCCTAAGCCATCCTAGCTGTATTGAAGTTATATCCCTGCAGTGACATGGAGATTGCTTCTTCTTCAGCTGCAGCCACTGCCTTCAAGTCACAGTGTAGATAAGTAATAGTTTAGTGGATTCTAAAGCCAAACACAACATAACAAACAGAAGGTCACCAGATAAAGCAGTGAGACTGATCTGCAGGACAGGCAAAGTGCAACACAAGGGGTCTTCATGCAATACAGGCTTAGAGAAGAAATGTGAGGATGGTACCTCCCAGGAATGACCAAAAAGGTGGATCTGCAGATGTCTGCAGTCACTCCTTGCATGAAGGAAAAGTGGCCTGAGAGAAGAATGTTCAGTGTTTATTGGCCATTTTCTTACAGAGTCTGGGAAAGAGCAGTGGGAGGATCAGAGCTGCCCCGTGCAGCAGAGCCTGGTGCTATCAGGAATGCTGTGAGTGATGCTGATTAGCTCAATAACAATTAGTCAACTGTGCTTCAAAACCAGCTACTGCAAAGCTGCTTTCCACTGTGACAGAGCAGCACAAGCTATATTTAGAATGTAAAACACACTTCCCACTAATTTCTGGCTGTTTTAGGCTGGGCTTCTTCATCTCATGATGGAAGTTGGTGCTTTTTCCAAGGGCTGTGATTTCTGTGGTTACTCAGATGTGTTTCAGAGGCACTAAGAGAGGCAGAGCCACATTCCAGGGATGTGGTCTCAACCCCTCCAACACACTCTATTTGCTACATTGGAACTGAGTGCTCCTGCTCTCTTACCCAGCAATCTGGCACCAGTGCTGCCCTGCCAGGCTTGTGACACCCTGACTTTGTCAGGCTTGTGACACCCTGAGACGTGAAATGAGTCTCAGCAAAGGAGCAATCCTGCCTCCCCATCATTGAGATGTTCAGCTGGAATGAAGGAGGGTAAAACAGCTGTAAAAGCCAGGTTTCAGTTGGAAATACCCATTTCCAAGGGATGTTGATGTAGATGTTACTTTACACAGTTGCATAGATCAGTGTAAGAGAAATGGAAACATCTCCTCATGTACCAGTGGAAGTGAACACAAAAACTTGACAAACATCTCTCACCTTCATGAATGCTGATGAAGACAGAGCAAAAATGCAAAAATAGAAAGACATGGAATAGAAAGACAAAAAAAGAAAAAGAGAAATCTATTTTAGTGGAGAAGAAAGGGTGAAGAGGAGAAAGAGAACAGCTGTCAGGATGAGAACTTTGGGAGTCTGGAACACCTGCAGCTGTTTTACACTGTGCCATCTTGTCTGGGTAGGCACTTGGCTCTCTCTGTACACCACATTTAGTAGAGTAGCTGTGTTTTGCCACATCAATTTTTTAAGGGTATTAAAGTAATGAAGAAACATAAATTAAAGCAGCTGCAAATGATCCCCAAATGTAACATCCCCAGCTTCTATGCTTAGCACTGGGAAGTTTCCCAACACTGGCACAGGTATCTTCAGCACCTGCAGAGAGACAGGAGGGAGGTAGGGGTGGAGGGAGGAGGGAAGGAGAGATGAAATTTCTGCAAACTGAATTCCTGGAAACTGAAATGAAACAAGGATTAGAAGTGGAGTCTCTTTTCCATGGACACACATTTAAGGGCTTACCAGCCAGTGCCCTTTTTGAAGTGAGGAGCCATTCTCATCCTGTTCCTCACTATCTCTTCCAGTGGTGCTGAAAACACTGTTGCTGTGATCCCCAATCTTTTAAAGGGGGGTTTGGACTTCCCACAGGAGTGAGCCATGTGCAATCTGGTAATTTCATGGGACAGACATGATCTGGGTGATTACAACCATGGCAAACCTCAGAGAGCAGTGCTGTGACAAAGCCTGCAAACAAAGACTACACACTTTTCCTTTGCTAAATTCCACAGTTCTACTTAGCAAACACAACCCTAGAACTGGCTATCACATTGCAAACTGAGATCATCCATCAAGGAAGTGAGAGAGCCCGGCCCAAAAGCAAAGCCCTCACAGAACTGTCAGACTGCCTCTGGAAAGAGTGTACAGGTGGTTAGAACAAGGAGGGGGGAATAATAAAATGAGCTTTTCCCTCTATTTCTTTCATGTCAACAAGGATATGATCACACACAGGCAGGCAGCCCATCAGTCAGCAGAGATGGGCCATGAGCACCAACAGCAAGAGCCTGCCAGCATTAGGTATGCACAACCAACCATAGGCACGAACCTGCAAGATAAAATCCCCTCTATCTTACATCAGGGAAATCAGGGATAGCTCCTGCAGTCCCCTCTCCCTTACATCCATGCACTTTGGGGTTTTCTCCACTGAAGAATAGAAACAGTTGTGTAAGGAGAGCAGTGCCAGCTCTGATGGGTGCAGGATTCACCCCCAGGAGGTGCTGAAGGTTGTTCAGGGGATGGTGAGGAGCTGCTGCATGTCTGATCCTCTCTTGTGTGCACTGGGAGCAGTACAGGATGGGAAAGCACTGCCCTCCACTCTCTTACAAGTCTATCCATTAGAGAGGCAAAATTACTGATTTCACATTATTTCCCCACACTCTCCAGGACCCAAAAATCCTCCTCCTCTATTTATAGTCATGTTCCACTTATTATAATTTGTTAATGCCACATTTGAATAATATAATACCACAAGTTCATGGCAGCTGACAAAAGCACCCACTTCACGTCCACTAACAACAATGCCAGCACCTACTGAAGTCTAATCCTTCTGCTTCACTGCAGCCAAGAGAGCGTATCAAATAATCTCCCCTGGGTTTGCCATCTACCAAATGTCAAAAGCTATACCAGAAAAAAGTCAAAGGGCACAGGTGAGATCTGCCCCCAGAATAACCTTTCACTGTGGCTTTAATGCCAGTTTGGGTAGCTGACCCCCACGAGGGATTAATTTAGGATTTACAGATTGTAATGGTCAGGGAACCCCAGGGAGCCCACAGAAGACTGTGTTCTTGTGCTCCTGGGGAGAGAGAGATTAAATTTAAATTTTCTTGACTCTCAGTGAGTTTTCTCTTTCTTTCTTTATTTTTCATCCCTGAGACAATCGCTGCGGTTTTACACTCCCATACTATCTCAGTGCCTGGACTGCTGCAGCCAAGATATTTTAGACTATTGCTAATTCATACTTTCTACAGCAAAAATGGCAACTTTTTTTGTTTTCAGTCTACAACAGGCAACCTGAAAAGCCTCCAGTTCTGTGATTGACGACGGATACAGCAAACAGATGCTCAGAGAAGAAAACCAACTGTGTTTCTCCACAGCTGGCTTCACAGCAAAGCTGTACAGAGGAGGCAAAGCCACAGGAGCTGAGACCCATATGAAAATACTTACAGCACAAATTTTGCTCACATATCCCAGGATGACTGCAAACAAGCAGAGCAGGACTGCACAATTAGGCGAAATAGGAATTTGGCTGCAAATATAAGCGTTTAGTCAAAAAAGCATTCCAACTCCAGCCTGTCTGCTGGAGTCAGAGTTATCAGCCAGGAGCTTCCCCATTTCTTTACCAGGGCAATTTCTGGTTCATTTGACTTTACCACTGATTGCTCATGTTTTGTGAAAGGAAGGTTAATTCCTCTGCTTTTAATGGAGTAGCTGCGCTGTTATTTCGGTAAAGCTCCGCACACACGATCAGGCTTCTCCCTGTGCCCTGTGCAGGGATGTCCCTGCTCCCGGCTCTTCACAGCCCACGGAGCAGCACCGCAGAGCAGCTCAGAGGGCCTTCCCCTGCCACCAGCTGCAGCACAAAGCCACCAGCCCTCGTGATGAATTTGGGCACGGGAGCCTGCTCATCTCGGGCTACAACCGGCACCAAAAAATCAGCATGGAATGGCTGGGGCTGTGAGTTCATCACCAGAACACAACGCTGCCCGGAGATCCGGGCGCTGCAGCTCCAGCCCCGCCGCAGCCGGGGACGAGCCCAGCGGCGCGCCCGAACCCGCGGGTGTTTGTGCCAGGACAGAAACATCTTCCTACACTGAGACGTGATGGAAAGAGGCAATTAGAGCCGAGCTAAGCAGGGGCTGCCGCACCGCATAAAGCATTGTGCTGTACCAAAGGCTGCTGATGACCAATATTAACAACTTAATGAGCTGTTAATGAGGCGCGCGCTCGGCTTTTACTTGCAGCATGAAAACATTGCAAATCATTTTAGGGAGCTTCTGGGCTGTCAGTGGAGAATTAAAGATGTCAAATAAGCCCATCAAATCTATGTCTCAATCTGGACATTGCTTTCCAGTGCATTCACTTAAAATTCCTTCTCCTATATGGTAGAGTAACTTGCTTTGACAGCACTACGACTCCCAGACTTTGCTTCCTTCTGCCTTGACATTAGATTTCAGTCTCCAGAGAGCTGCAGGGATGTCTTTTTGACATGTTGACATTAAGGACACTTCTTCCACAGACTCACACTGGCACGGTTACTTTCTGTCTTGCCATTGTAAGAACAGCTACTGAGCTAAGCTACCAAATCTGGAAGTCTAATTAGCAAACCTTCACATCATCTGTAAACAGATTAAGAATATAAAATTACCCTTAAAAAATGGCCAGTTTGAGTAGGAAAGGGAGCCAAGGCTTAGAGAGAAAATTCATTTCCATAACTCCCCAGCATTGTAGCAATACCAGTAGCACACAAGCAGTGACTAATGCTCTAATGTGGGCACACTTCAGTTTGTTATTTTTTACTGTCCTGCCATAGCCCTGCAGGATTAAATCCCATAGCCAAGTGCTATCAACATTCCTGTTACCTCCAGTGGAGCTGCATTGAGGGGAACAACAAATCCAAATTGGACTTGCTGCAGACAAGCCCTTAGTGATATATATATA
>VZTT01059685.1:0-15654 GCA_013400855.1 Buphagus erythrorhynchus | reverse complement strand
TATATATATATATATATAGGTAGACACCCCTATACACAGAGTGAACCTGGAGAAATTTAAAATCCACCAAGAAACACTGATGGGATGTGCCCAGTGGCCAATCCTGCTCTCAGAAATGGGATGCTGTTGGGATACAGGTGTATTGGTTTCCAAGAGAAGCTGAAAAGAGGTTACTTGCCCAACCCAAACAGGAAATGTCTCACCACTTTTTTTTTTCTTCCATCTTCCTACAGTTTGCCTTTCTTGCTCTGCTCTGACTTTACTCTGTCTCTTAGCACATTGCTGGAGAGAACATGGCTTGCATCTTTAATTCCAAGCTGAGAGGAGATCTCCTTCCTTGGAGAGAAAGACACTGGGACAGGATGGCAACCCAGTGTCACTCCTGGAGCAAGGCATTCCCAGAATGACAGGATAAAGCTCATCCTGAACTGAGCATCACAGCACGGTTGGAACAGCTCTGCAGGTTCTTGAAATTTAAAGGGGAGGGAACCAGTTTCAAACACCCTGCCATCCCCCAAAATTAGCCTTTTGCTGATGTCCAGAGGTGTCAGCAATTAAAAGGCACATACCTTATTATTTCAAAAGCTTGGTGCTTTTCAAGTGCCAAAGTTGCCCTTTGTTTAAAGTCTGAGCAAGTGAAACCAATCATTCATTTACCATTCTATTTCCCAACAGCTTCCCTCCATCCCCTTCTGTTTATCAGGGGAAGATACTGTGCCCTAGGCTGACAGGTTTTCACTACTGCAATGTGAAATGGCCATGATAATCCTTGTCTTCCCTTCTCCAGTGGCATCTGGGATGGCACTGCCCACCCAGCTCCTGCAGCTGTGCCAGCAGCAATGTGCTCCTTTAGCAGAGGCACAGCCTGTGTGTGTCCCACTCAGATAGGAGAGAACAGCCACGGGGTGTGGCAGGATGCAGGATGCAGGATGCAGGATGCCAGCTCAGATGTGCTGGAATGTTGTCATTTCATTCCTCTGGGAGCCTGCTACCAAGGAGGCACAGGGGACTCCACACAGCATCTCCTCTGCTCCCTGGGGCAGGGGAGGAGATAAAGCTGCTGTGCTCTAAGAGAAAGGGGGGCCCAGGCAGCGCTGAGGGACCCCCTTCTCCACAAAGGGACTGAGGTGACACCACGGGGGGAATCTGGAGCTCAGACATAAATGAGTGAGGCCTGAAGGAAGAGATTAAAACACCCAAGGGCAAAGGAGCCCTGTCCTGCCAACCTGCCCTGCCTCCAGCACGAAGGGATGTTGCCCCAGCACAGATAACCAGGTAAGAGAGGACAAGAGCTCTGTGCTGGAAGCAGATTCTAAAGGGGAGCCAAGTACTTGGAGTCAAGTCTTTGCTTCCTTACAAGGCTTCTTTGTCCTTATCATGGCTTTCTCTCTCAGTGTAGCCTTTTCTGTCCCAAACCTATTTCACTATTTTTAGTCTTGGAGCTTTCCAGGTGGTTTCTGTTTCTGGCCTGCAAAATGCTGGAGATGGCCAGGCAGCTCCAAGTGCTTCCTCTGACATTACTGACAGAGCAGATCTTCCCTCCCTGTGCCAGCTACAGTGAAAAAAATAAAGTTTGTGAAGTCCAGGAACACCTGTGGAGCTGCAGGCAGGAGGGCAGATGAAAATAATTACACATAACAGGAAGAAATTTGATTTGGTGTCTGCTAGCTTTGCACTAAGAGGTGGATTCAGCTTTTGAAGACAGAGGTAAGAAGCAGTCATCACTGTCTCATTCCTGTTATTTTCCAAGCTACAGTTCCACTTGGAAGAAAATGAGAGGGCCAGGTAACATTCTCTGAAAGATGATGGTACAACCAAAGTGGCATTTCAGTGGAGGACTTCTAAACAAAGGGATTTGTCTCCCAGCTCTTTTTACTCCTTGCCTTTCCCATTACAGAACCAGCTCTAAGAGATCATCATTAAAAAGAGCAACAACAACAACCCAGCCTCATCAGTTCTTGTGAATTCTGAAGGTCACCAATGTCACCATCAGTTATAATAACACACATTACTCCCCTCTTCACACAAATGGATTTACAACCTGTTTAAAGGCTGATGTCTCTTGGAGCACTTCACCCCTTCTGCCACCCCCTCTCTGCACACACTACTCCAGCAACAGCTGCTGGAAGAAATGATGAATTCCATTACTTTTCATCCAAAACAGCTTTGCAGTATATGGGAGAAGCACTGGAGGCTGCAGGCTCGTTAGCACAGGATTTGTATTGCCACAATTTACTTTATTCACCTTCCCAAATTAGGTGAAGCATGTCTGGCCCAAACCTGTGATTTCTGTTTAATTAAAATGCAGGTAGTGGAGTCTCCCGAACTCCAGAGCCCCCCACACAATCAGGTAGTGACAGCAACCTGGTAGAATAATGCTCTTGATATAGTGGCTGCTCTAACAGAGTCCTAATTTCAGTGGAGCAGAACAGCACCTCTGGTAGCAGCTGTGTTTCGGGCTGGGATGAATATCAGTACCCAGCCTCTCACTGAACACTCACTGCCTCCCCAATCAAAGGCAGCATCCCTGACAGCTGAACTGTTAAATGAATTAACAAGGCAAAAAGGGGGCTTGCCAGCGGGGCTGCGACTCCCTTCCTAATTTCTGCAAGTGGTGGCTTTCAATTTTTCTGTCATTTGTCAGGAGATGCACATGGTTCTCTAATGAGCAGGGCAGAGCTGCAGCCAGCTCTAAAAAGGCAGTGTTAGAGGATCTTCTGGGCCTTGGAGGAGAGGGATGCAGATGCTTGAGGCAGGTGGGGGAAGGACACGGGCTCTGCTCAGACTGAGCAGGCAGCACATCCTTCCCAGCTGTGCTGAGCTCAAGGACTCCCAGCCCACTCTCCCATCTTGGGAAGAACTGCTCTCCACACCACTGAGTTTTGCCAATATCCAGGCAGAACTCAAAATGAAGCCTTTGATCTTATGAGCTACTCGAAAAAGGAAAAACATTTCCTCCACCTGCAGAATAAAATAAAAAACCCACCACCAAAAAACCCCAAAAGATCCAAACCACTGGCCTCCAGCTTTCCTGTTCACCAGGCAAGCTGGGCTACAGAGGCAGGGAAGACCTGCTCAGGCTGCCCAAGGGGGCAGTTGGCTGAAGCACAGCTCAAGAGCACTCCAGGGCTGAAGAGAAACTCCCCATTTGAGTATATTTTGCTCATTTAATTGGCTAAACTTGAAGAAGGTTGGCTTTGGTGGCTTTTTTCCCCCAAGCTTTTCAGGTGGTTCCATTACCTACTGGAACTTTTACTGTAAAAATCCAGATATGATCATAGGAAAATTTTCAAATCTAACAGGGGAGAGCACAAGAGGGAAGGAGGGAATCCCAAACACTCCTCCTTCTGCATCAGTGTGTAGGAGCTGAACAGCACAACCATCAACAACACGAATACCCAACAGAAATGGGTATTTGGGCTGAGCTGGCCTAAGCCCAGCACATTTCCCCAAAGGCACAAAGGCTGTATACATCCCTTTTTATGAGCCAGAGAGGAATGTTCTCCCCTCTCCCAGAATTACTGCAATGCTTAGGGCAGAACGAGGCCCCGTTTAACAGCACTGAGACAAGAGCTACTGAGAGCTTCAGCCCAGGGACTGGCCACCTTCACTCACTTTGTGCCTGTGTCAGCACTTGTTTGTTGTGAAGCTTTTCTCTGTTTTTAACCTGGATGCCCCATTGCTGGACCTGAGCAGACCCATTTTTTTCCAGCTTGCTGCTTAACTGCCTTTACCGTGGGTAAGAACATTGAACAAACAATAACAGCAAAAACCTTGTATTTCCACAGCACACTTTAACTCAAAGGTGTCACAAATCAATTTAAAACTTAAATTGCAATACCATCTCCAATCACTTTACTCACAGTATAAATCACAACCAGTTCTGGAGGTGGAAGAGGCAGTTATATAACAAAGTGTAATAACTTCACACAACAAGAGTGAAAATCGGCAGGAAGATCCTACATTCATCATCTCTGCTGTGTGAACCTGGATGGTTCCTTTCCAGATGTAAATCCAGGAACTCTAAAACAACAGCCAAGTCACACACTACAACTTCAGACACACCAGTCCTGCCTGGGAAAGGAAGCCTCCTGGATATCACAGAATTGTGGAATGGTTTGAGTTGGAAGGGATCTTAAAGCTCATCTAATTCCAGCCCCACTTCCTTCAGACACTCAGGGGTCCTGTAATTATCTCAGTGTCCTCACAAGTCTGTCTCCTTCCACTGCCCTGTTCCCTGAGTTATGATAGGAAGATCTGGACTGTGGGATTAAAAGACACAATATAACAGCATTTCCCTGTTCTTCCCAGCTGATTTCCCATGCTGTGTACATGTGTATAAGTGCATGTGCTGGCTCCATTTGCAGCAGGGAGATACTTAGCTCTGAAACAAAAATGTGTTTTGAAGCCAGATACAGTTGGCTCCACCTGGGACTTTCTTTGCTGCAGTTGCAGAAGTAAGTTGGAGCAGCAGCAAACAAGAAAAAAATGTAAATATTGCCAGCTGTCTCTCCAGGACGACACTGCTCTGATTAATTTATGATGTTTTCAAAGAAAGATGGTGAATGTTGCACCATATTTGAAATGAAAAGGTTAAGCAGAGTTAAAAAAAATGCACAGTAGGGTTCTTAAAAAAAATGTGCTTTGCTTAGTTTTGAGCAACAGAATGTTTAATGACTAATAATGAAATGAACTGATGCTGGTTTTGCTCGATCCTCCATCCCACAGCCCCCAGAGAGAGGAACAAAGTGCAATCAGCCCCATTGGTGGCCAAGCAGCAGGAGGGTGGAGCTGCCTCCCCTTGCTCTGAGCTTCAAACGCTGCTGCAGAAACTGAGACCAGAACTAAGGAGGATTCCAGCCAGCCTCTCTCCAGCTGGGATCACCATAAACACAGCCCTGCAGCAGGGCTGCAGGAGAGCATCAGCTATTCCAGTCCTGCCCTTCCCAGCTGGAGCTCCTGAAGGGACACACTGGCCAGGGGTTATCTGGGCTCTGACACACCACCCATGTCTCAAGGCATTCACAGAAGTGTCTGCTCTACTCTTCTGTCCTGATTGCCACCTCCAGCCTTCCAGTGGGGGGATTTTTAAACGATCAAAAAGGACTCAGGCACCAGATCCAGAGTAAGCAAAGGCTTGAGCAGTGCCTGGATGCAGTGACAGCCTGCACGTTCCTGGGAGCAGCCAACCCCTGCCTCCAACACCAGCACTGAACCAGACACCATCTCCTTGCTTCAAGAGCACAAAAATACAGCCAGGTGTGGTGCCAGGCAATGTCTCTACACAGAGGGTTATAAAATAAAAGAACCAGCTTTCCGAGTCTCCCTTGTTTTGTGGTTTTGTCTCTTTTCCCTTGTGGCTTTCCTGTGCTCCACTTTTCACTTCTTTAACTTGAGTCAGATTTTTTCCCTCAAGCTAATTTGGTATGAACAGTCATCCTCCTGCAACTCCAAAAATATCTTCTCTTCTTTCTTTCAAAATGCCCTTTCTCCCCTCCTTCCTGCAGACCAACTGGTTTTCCAATGGCAAGAAACTGCCAGTGCCTACTCCAGAAGAGCAGGCAACAAAAAAACTGTCAGCAATAATGACTGAGGAATTTTTCAAATAATCCCTTTACTGGACAATTATTGAACATTATCTACAGAATACTACAACATGTAGGTATTTTATAAAAAGAGAAAGAAATCAACTCTTTTTCTTTTCACCTACCTGCTTCACCCACAAACACTTCCACTGGTGTGCTGGTAGGGCTCTCACCAATGACATTATATGCTGTCATTAGTACTTCATATCTCTTGTATTTCTTCAGTTCTGAAAAAGTAAAATATTACATATTAATATTATATATTATGATTTATACTGTATTACAGCTATCTTTTAGACTCCAGTACTCCTTTACTTCCAGACTTTTCCCTCAGAAAATGTGGCAATAGAACAGTACAATAGTGCAGTGTCTACTTCAAGCCTTCCTGTATTCACATATCACAACAGTATTTGCGTAACTTTGGAAGATATTTGTGATGAAATGGCAGGATTTTCCAGTGTTTCCTCACAGTGTCACTCCAGTAAGAGGAATAACAATTTCTCTTGGAATACACTCATTTCTTATGGATAACTAAGTAGAGGAATATCTCTAGGTCATTCTTCAGTACAGAAAATGGCAGGATTTGGCTTTGAATGTCACTTTGAATGTCTCATTTTGACCTGCACTGGGAGGAAAGAGCCTGCCTAGCCTTTGCCTAATCCCTGGAATGTTCTTTTAGGGGGGGAATTTGGCAACTGCACTGCTCTAGAACAGCTGAAGCAGGTGCAGAGGGTGACCTGCAGTAGGAAATCTGGAATTTCATTCCAGGTACTCCACAGGGATCTTCTCCTCCAACATAACTACAGCCTGACCATCAACCACCATGAGAAAGGAGAATTTGAAGGTTGGACTCCATTTGGCCAACAGGCAACAAATGTCTTTGCTGACACAGAGAAACTACTCTGACAGATGAGGCAGGAGAGTGAGAGAAGCATGAAAAAATCTAAAAACCCAATTGTTTGTGGGTAATTAACAGATGCAACAAGGGTGGAGCAGAATCACTTCAACGTCAATAAAGGAGGCAGCGCCTGAGCAGTTTCAGATTTTGCATTTTCAGGATGAAAGAATCAATCTCAACAGATATATTTATCATCTACAATACTTAACAGGGAAATCAGAGTAAGAGAGCAATCAATAATATAAATTGCCCTATTTAAATGAGCATTGAATTAAGACACGCATGGCCAGAGGTCCAAATTCCTCCCTTTGCCAATAATTTTTCCTGCTATCTGTGAATTAGAGTCTCCTTAACTCGGGGACTGACAGTATGCCATTGGTTTGGTAAGGTTCAAAATACCTAATTAGGCAGGTTTGTCTAATTTCAGTGTCACAGTGCTGTTTATAAGTATGCTCCAATATCTGACTGTGAGTTCAGCATCATTCCCCAGTCTTGGGCATACTGTAAACTATATCTAATATATCCCCAATTTTTAAAATGTGGTATCACTAAATTTGGATGGACTGCAAAAGATGGAGCATGCAAATCAGAAATAACAGTGCTGAGTTCATAAACAAACAATAGTAAGATACACACATATAGTACTGGGCAGCTTGCACAGGGAAACTTTATTTTCTGCCATGAGAAGTCACAAGGGAGATTTTAGTGTTAACTGGATGTGGAAGAAAATGGAACATGAGAGTTCATGCATGCAACTTTCAGTGGGGATCGGGCTTCATTTTTTCTTTTTTTTTAGCCCATCACAATCTGTGACTCAAAAGCCTTGGGCAAAACCTATCTAGTGAACCATCATCACTACAAAGCAACTTGCCTTTTAACTCTGTCGAATGTTATTTTATTCATTTCCAATTGAAAACACCTCTGGAGATGCACATAAATTCATTGGGCCCTTTCTAAATTGGCCTTGTACTCCATGGAATGCCCAAGCATCGCAATTCTTGAATCATAGGACTAATGATGTGATACAGCTAAACTCAGATGGACTACAAAATATGTAGCAAGTGAATCCAAATTCATTTAGCATCAACAATACTGGGTTGTTACAGTCAGTAATGCTTTGCCTTCCCAGCAGCCACGTTTTTACAACAGCTACCTACTTGCATCATCGATGTCTCTGAGTGTAGGGGAAGCAAAGGCTTAAAGAAAAAGAAACTGGAGAAAGCCAGAGTCATTAATCTGTGTTGATTTCTGCTGGATCCATGGAGGAGAGCCACAGGAGTTTGCCCGTGGTATATTTTGAACCATTACAAAGAGTCTCAACTGAAGGCAATGTTCACTTACGTGTTAATTCATACGTCGTTAATGCAGAGCTGCTGTTCACTGTCTTGAAGCTGCCTTGGGCTATTCAGGGTAAGCAAAGCAGAAAGCTTGTTACAGTGCAAGGAAATAGTTATTGCAAATGATGTACAGCAGAGACAGAGGCAAATGAGGCAGCACACCCATACACAGTTTAAGCTTTAGGAATATACCTTGAAGGGCAATAAAATCACATCACTCTCTCGTAACACATCGAGAGCATCTCGCCCACATGGGGCTGTTTCATTTCCTCCTCAAACAGAGGAACTCACAAATACACAACACAAAGATGTTCTGGCTTTTAGATTAAATAGAACAAATGAGTAAAAATGAAATGATTTCTAGGGGCAAAAGCTCTCAGTAGTACATTACATCCTGATTTCTTGAGATGCAAAATTCAAAACCTGAAGAGCTGCAGAGTACTGAGCTGGAATGTGGACCACAAAGTGAACACTTACATCAGGGCAGGACCTGTTTCTTTAAGTGTGAATTTGATTTCCCACAGTTTCACTTAAAGAATTCAATATTCCTGCTGTGAGTGAATTGTAATAATATGCTAAGCTGTGCAAAACTGTGGGTCAGTGAGGAACAGAGGTGTTCTAAGGTGAGAATTACGAGGAGAAAGAGGGAAATTTATCTTAAAATACATTTATCTCCACCCCTTGCTTTCTCTGTCTCTTTTCTCCCTGGAGAGGTACAGCTTGTTTTTTCCTCCTCTACAGTGATTAGGAACATTGCTGCAGGGACAGAAAAGAAGGGGGGAAAAGACAAAACTGGTTGGTTTCACAGGCTCCCTGTCTTGTAAGAGCATCCAAATTCATTATTTAATAATGTACACTGTCATTCAGTTTGTGTCTGAGAAAAACCCTTCTGCATTCCTACACCTACAAGAGCTTTACATCTCTGTCCTGGTTCAAGCTGCTCAGTCTGAGAAGTTCCATTAGCTCTGACCACATAAGTGAGGTCAGAGCTAGGTGCTTACTTGATATTTAAAGCACCCACTTATCCACACCCTCATTAAAATTCACTCTTGCTTCTGTAGAAATCACTTCTATGGCTTCAGGAAGGCATGGCAGATGATGTGAGATATTAAGATAGTCTCACTGAACCCTATTCTGCTGCTCTTGGAGTATTATCTTATTCTGAATATTCCAGTGACATCAAAGAGGACAAAAGCTGGTCCCTCCATGAGCACATCTCATTGCTGGACCTTATTTCTCCAGCTACTGAGTGTTCACATGTCTGCCTCACATCATCTTATTCTGCCTATTCTTCCCTCTGATTTCCTTTCTAGCATTTATCTAAAAAGCCTTTTCATTTTTTTTCTATTATTCCTCTCCCTCTCCATCTTCTTTCCATGTGAGCCATAAATCCCAGTGACTAACATGGTAAGCAGGCACCTAAAAATTCTTGCCCATCTTTGCTATTTTCTTCTAAAATATGGACAAGCACTTTGAAATTATAAAAGTTCTGTTTTAAAATTCTCCTCAGCTGTTTTCCTCATACCGTAAAAAGAAAAACAAAATGTCAATTATAAAAACTATTGAAAAAACACAGCAAGAAAGGAAAAAGTTTCCAGCTGAGGAAAATGAAGTGACTCTCATTTGAAGGCAGAACAACAAAGAGTACCAGGGTAATTATGGAGGTAGTGGGAAGCAGGAAATCAGAGGGTATGTGGGGGACAGACCATCAATTCCAGTATGCTGGCAGAGATCAGCACAGACCATTACAGTGCTGATCACACTGAAGTCACTTGCATTTTTCACCATCTTCCGGCCGATTGTGAAAAACCTGAATTATTCCCAGCACTCTTACACTTACATTTTATTCCCATGGGGCGAGAGGGGGGTGCAGTGCCTGGTGCAATGCCAGATCACCACTGTGGGGTATTTTAAGGTCCAAAGCTTACGTGTGAGCTCTGCTCTGAGAGCTGAGGGGCTCTGGATGCTCCTGGATTCCGTCCCGGGCGCGCTGTCGTAATCCAGCTCGCGGTAGTAGATGCGATATCCCAGCAGGAGCCCGTTCAGACTCTCCACTCTGGGGGGCTGAAAAACATCCACGTGAAGAACAGGCTCGTGAGGATGTGCATGGCAGCAATTATCCCCCACCAGTGGCTCTGTGCTCAGGGGAAAACAGACATGACATTAATAATGCACAGGGTTGAAGGTGGTGTGGTTTGAAAAGCACAGGTTAAAGGCAGCTTTGAGGGTTTTGCTCAGCTGTGGCCGTTGCAAAAGGTTCTTGACTGAAAAATCCACACAATGAACCAAGCTCCTTTCCTTCTTGGCCCACAGAAACCTGGGTTTGATGAAAAGTATAAATAAGCATTGCCTGGAAATGCAGGTTGCCTTCCACCAACACTGCAACAGCCAAACAGTATTTCACTGCTTCCAAAAGGAAATAAAAGTATTTTGTCACAACCTTTCTTTTCCTTGGGGACAGTCTTCATTTGGCATTATTTTACTGAAAGACTGATGAGCAAATAAAAAGGAAAATAAAAAGGAATAATAAAAAGTGTTCTGGCTTTGATTAGGAAGAAAAAATTAGGTCTAGTAACAACCTCATACAGGCATTTAGAGAGAAATTACAGTGTGATGGGCTCTGGTGTGGGCACAGAGGAAAACCAATGCTCCTCCATAACAGCTCAGAGCAGTTTTGCACATACAGCCATGGGATGGCTCAAATACGAGTTTTTTTCCTTCTGCATCATGTTGGGAGATGCTCAAAGACAAAACACCTCAGCAAGGCTTCTCCTACAGCCCCTCATATCCTCTTTCAGGTACAAATACACAGCTGGCACACTGAAAAGGAGATTTGTGTCTAGGTGGCTTACTTAAGTAGAGACAAGCAAAGGGATTCCTCAGGTTTTGGAAAAAAAATTACTTTCCTGAGTCTAATGTAGGCTAAGAACTGCAGAGAAGAGATGCCTTGAGCCAATTATCTTTGAAAGATTCTTTAATTGAAATTTAAGGGGCTGAAAGTATAAATGAAGATGATTTCCAAGATGATCTTACCTTTAATCCAGAAAGATCCCTACCAGCCCTGAGAACCTTACTAAGGGAAAGCGTTGTGTAAAAATTAACTGCTGGTGTGAAACTATGTCACAATAGAAGGCAATGCCCCATGTAATTTCAATGAACAAAGTAAGGACATCTTGATAGAAAGGAGGAAGATCTTTGGTAATAACCTGGCATTCTGCTTCCAGAAATGACATGAATTTTCCATTACTCCATTACAATGGCAAGAGGAGGGAGAGGAGCTGTCCTGTCTCAGTGCCAAGGACCTTGCTTTGGGTGAGGGCTGAAGGAATTAAGTAGAAAGACTGCAGTTTATGGGAAATAAAAAAGAAAATTACATAATTACATGAACCAGAGTATAAGGAAACTACAGAGCCACCAGGAAAAGGAGCAGAACCTGCCCCAGCAAGAAGCTGCCTTCTTTTGCAGCTGTCCTGCACAGAGCCTGCTGAGAGCAACCCAAACTCTCCCAAGATTTCACTTGCTCTGTCTGGTTGGAGATCTCTTATTCATCATTGTTTTGTGCTCATCATTGTGCTCCATCCTCTGGCAAAGCTCTGAGCACCTTTCACTGTTATTTGGCATCCCCAGCAGAGAGTGATGCTGTGGATACAGGACTGTGAGGGACCTCGAGGACCAGCAGGGCTGGGATCTCCCCACTGCAGACTCCCAGCTGCTGGAAGCTTCTTTCACAGACAGAACAACCTCCACCAGAAATGGAGCTGATCCTTCAGCTTCCCATATTCCTGTTGGGAAGCTGTTCCCAGCCTCACCACTCGGGCTGTTAGAAACCTTCATTTAATTTCTAATCTAAATAATTCATAGCCAGTTTCTAACCATTTGTTCCTGTGCTAACATTGCCTTTTGGGTTAAATTGTTCTTCTCCCTGTGGGGTGTTTACTCCTGTGATGTATTTTAGAAAGGGCAATCATATTCCCTCTACGACTGCATTTTACAAGGCAAATAAATCACGCTCTCCTACAACAACCTTTCCTAGTCTCAGGCTGAGAGCCCCTTGTCCAAGGGACTAAGAAAATAGACCAAAGTTCCAGGTTTCTCCAGGGCTGCCCCATGTCATTACTGCTCATGGACCAGCTGAAACACTCTCCTGTGCAAGAAGATGAGATGGGGTTACTGGAAATTAGCAGTTCCTCTCTCCTGATATTTTCTTTTTTCTTTTACAATCTTATGACTTTCTGTTTTCTGTATTAAACTGAAGTTACTTGAGCCCTGATGGTGCCCTTGCAGAGAAGGGCCTCACAGCACAGCAGTGTCCTTGCCTACCTATGACTTTTCCTATTTTAATTACTAATAAACTTTTTTTAAATTTAGGGGGGAAAAAATAAGTTGAAGTGGATGATCCTGCAGAACTCTAGAAGGAAAACCCTGCTGAAGATGAGGAGGAGACTGACTCCCTGCTCTGCCATGTAAGTGCCTAACAGGCAGTTAATTTCTTAATTAATTTCTTATTTCTCATTATGGCCCAACACTGATCTTATGAGAGCAAGCATTGTTTTCTTATGCTATCATGTGATTCTCAATTTTTTCCATCCTTGATATTTAGGACAGGAAAGCTCAGCAAATAAATAGTTTGCAAACTATCTCTCTTTTGCCATGGAAATGATGATTCTTTCCTGGAAAGGGTACTCTGCTAAAAGGTCAGGTCTTCTCCTTCCTGTCTGTCTTCTGTGGACAAAACTCTGCTTTTGATGTAATGGATTATTTAGGGTTTTGTAGAAAGGCCTGGGGGAGCTGCTGAAATAGGTAAAATGGTTATGAGTGGCAGCCCATAAGGTTGTACAGAAGTAAGAGAAACATTTTTGTGCTGTTTAAAGAGAAATAAATAAATGAAGACTGAAATGTAAGTTTGAATAATTGTTATCTCTAAGGTAGAAGCAGAACAGTACATGATCCTGATGTTAAGTGTAACATCCTCCAGAACATTTGAAATAACTCTGCATTATTGATACAACAGACCTCACTGGAAATTACTTATTTTCTTCCTCCTTTAAATTTAAAAATAATGGACTGATTGGACCAAGCAGCTGAAAGCCCAGATAGTGCACCGAGAGTTTGTTTTGTGAATTATTAACACAGCTCAAAGTTAAAAATTTAGCTTTGCTTGGAAATCCACTCTCCCATTTAGCTTGACTGCTGTTTTCAGTTTACATTATTTCTTAGACACTGCTGTGAAACTTCCTCTTAATTGGAGGCTATTGTGGGACTTGAAGATTTTTGTTTATTTGAAAAATATAGTACGGTTGAATTACCAGGACCTATTAATATACATGTGGTAATGACATATAATCGCCCACAACTCCCTTGAGATGGCTCTGGCACAACAACCCCATTTCACTTTCATGAAATGAAAAGCTTCCAATTACCTAAACAACCACCTATTTCACATTAACTACACACCAGTAATCAGTCAGCTGGGGGAATGTTTATTTCTGTGGTCCATCGTGCCTCACATCCTCTTTGTCCTCTCTTTCTGTTCTTTTCCCTCCTTTGCTGAGGGCTCTTGTTGTAGGTGGGGAGGTAGATTTGCATGTCTCCATAATTCCTTTGGTAAAACTGCTCAACATGTCCCCTATTTGCTCAACATGCTGTAAGCAATGCTGCTGCTCAGGATTATCCTGCATGAGCTGGGGCCAGGCACCCAGCAGCACAGCCAGGCAGCTTTCAAAGTGCTGCTGCACAGCAATAAACACATCCTCATCTATACATTTTTTCTTCCCAAAATGCAAGGAGTCCCATCTGGACTGTAAATGCATATGTACATTTTTCACTATAATGCAATCTGTCCAAAGTCATCCTTATTATGTGTGGGGGACATTGTCTGGGGAGCAGGGTGGGCAGAGGCTTTCCAGGATGGGTTATGGATAATGTGCAGTACCCCACTGGGGTCCCTCTGTTAATGCTCACTCTGCAAAAAGAAACCTCAGGCACTGGATCACAAAATGTTCTTGCATCTCCCAGGAGGCCAGGATTGAGAGATAAAGGAAGGCAGAGGAAATGCCAATATAAAATGCAGACTTGACACAAATACTTCCCCATCCAACCCGGAGAGACCGTGGAGAGCTCAAACTTCCTTTCTTTTCTCTGAAGAAACTCAGTGTTTCCCTCTCAAAGAGTCAAGGGGGTGTGTGGAGCTCCTCAGAGGTATGAATGGGATCTCAGGCTTCTGATCATTGCAGGAGGAGGCTGTGCATGATCTGAGCTGCTGATTACCTGATCTTACCAACACCACACTCCATGGAATATTTTCCATGTAAAGATGCACATCCATGGATAACCATGAAAGGGCAGGAATCTGACAAGTAACAATCTTGGACATGGCTACAGACACTCCTTTACCTCCCAGTGGGGCACAAAGTAAAAGCAACTGCCAGCAATCTCCATTCATCACTAAAATTTATGCTAGATCAGGCAAATAAGGAAGTAGCTGCAGTCCTTCAATGTTAGTACAATACTTCCAGCTCAAGAACATGTCCCTGGCAATGTACCCTTAAATTCAACAAGTCAAAGCAGCCAAAAAATTATTCACAGCAACGTCAGAATTTTTCATTTTACCTACCTGCCACTGCACAAGGACAGAGGAAGTCGTGTGGGGAGTTACTAACACAGAACTGGGTGGTTCATCTGGAACTAAACAAGAGAAAAAGGAAACAAAGCAGTTACAGCAAGAGGGTGAAAAAGGGGCAGCTCTTCTTCCATTCATCAGGTTCTTTTTCTTCACTGCTGAAGGAAATCTTCCATCCCAGCTGCTTCGTGGTGGGTCTCAAAAGCAGCAGGGTGGCTGTGGATGTTGGAGCCCAGGGAGAAGCCAGGCACTCCTCTTACACCCCCTGCTCTACCTGTGGCCTTGGCAGCTTGAGCAGAGTAAGAAAAGCTCAGGGCAGGAAGCTGCAGCTGCCAGCTGCTCACACACCACCAGATGCCCATCTGTAAGGAAGTTAAACCAGCTGTGTGCTGGCTCCAAAGAGAGAAAAATGCTCCCAGATTTTCCAGGAGACTTTTTACCACCTTTGGGGCAAGCCCATCTTGAATTTAGGAGTTTGTGTCACATAATCATGCATTATTTTAGTCAGGACAGCTTGATTTACCACAGACAGGTTAACCCCTTCCTGTGCCCATGGCCTGTGGCACTCCCAGACACTCCACAGCAGCTCAAACATGAAGCAAAGGCTTACCAGGAGCTCACAGCCCTCCACAGTGCAATGCTCAAGTGGCAGCACTGGGGCTGCCCAGCAGAATAAATGCTCAGTTTGTTGAGGAGGTGAGGAGCCTCCCCAGTTTTTTCCCAGTTGTATTGTGAGGAGGCCAAGCACAGCTCTGGACCCACTGTAGCTAAATTCAAAGAGAACTTAAAATGAAATTTTAAATTCCACAGCAGTGAGTCAGTGCTGCCTCATTAGCACCAGCTACAGCCTGCACTGACCCTGCTGCTGCTGTGCAGGAAGGTGGAGAGTCAGGATGCCTTTAAGGGGCTGCTTAGCACAGTAGTCAGGTATTACATGGGTTCCTGTTTAACTTCCCACGCTCCTGAGCTCTGTCCTCTGCTCTTCTGATTTCAAGATCACATTCCCTGGCAAAATGGCCTCCTGTTTTTATATCTCAGTGTCATTTCTAACCTGTCACTCCTTGCTCTGAACGAAATAATTCCTAGCACCATATATATACATATATATATATAACCACAGAACCATTTAGGTTGAGAAAGACCTCTAAGACCATTAAGTCCAACCATTGAGTCAGCACCTCCAAGCCCCCTGCTAACTCATGTCCCCAAGTGCCA
>VZTT01059684.1:5895-19752 GCA_013400855.1 Buphagus erythrorhynchus | reverse complement strand
ACAATTTGAGACCAAAACATAATGTTCCTCTTCAAGTTAATGACTTTGCACAAGGGCTGCCACTCACATCTTGTAGGTCAGACAAAACGCACATTAGGTGTTGTCCCACATCCCGAGGATGTTATTTGATGTGTCAACATTACAGGTTTTATTAGTCCCAGGAGCTGCACTAATTTTTACAGCTGCTAAACTCGTTTCCCTGCATTTCAAATTTTCTAAGACAATCATCATAAAGGGACAAATCCTGCTTGGCTTTGCAAAGGAGAAGGGCTTTGCACAAGTCTTTTAAGATGTGATGAAAGCAAAATGATTGTTAAGACTGTATTGTTTGTTTGGGTTTTTCTTTCCATCCAAAGCAAGGCAAAGTACCCAAGCAGTGATCTTTGTTCCTCCTTTTCCCTCCCCACAAAATTAAGAAGGAAACTACTTAAGCCCTGACCTTTAAAAGTACATATTCTGACAGTTCCTAAACTAAGAATAAGCATTTGTTTAATTAAACAACTTATGAAGATAATTACAGAATCAAATCACCAATATAAGCATTTAAGCAAATCTCTTTTGAGGAAATCTCTTACTCTTAAAATTTAATTTATAATTAAAGTGAATATAAATATCATTTTAAAATGGAAATAGTAGCCATGTTTTATTCTGCTGCTTCTCCAGAATGTGTATTCTTAGCTTATCTCATACATACTATGTGAGAGATGTTGGAAAAGCCGTCAAAAGAATATAAAAAACACAGTAGTAGACCTTTTGTTTTGAAAGTGAGTAAAATGGGAAGAGCAGGAATAATTACCTCAAAGGTGCTGCCACTGGAAGAAAGAGCAGTATACTTAACCAAGGAGATTTGTGATATGCATTTCCAAGGAGGAACTGAAGATGTTAATTCTGCAGAGGATCNTAATTCTTCAGAGGATCCACCATCCTATCAGATAAAGCAGCACATAGAGAATGTGGTGTAAAATGTGGCTAATGAAATTAAGTATCTGAACTACTGTCATAAGCTAAGGTCTACACTGCATTAATTTCTTGCACATAAGGGATTCTTTCCAGTTATTATCCAAAAGCAAGTCTAGAAGAGAGTTTTAAAGGCCAGAATCTAAAGACATTGCATATGCTGTCAGAGATCTTACTTCCTCTCTCATTTTCACCCCACAGAGCTATTCAAAATCCTGATATTCACATGTGAACCCAACCCACAAGCTGGTTTCACAGAAATTAGCAATCCTAGTTACGACCAGTCCTACATATTTTATTTCTCATTATCCTATTCTGATTTGATTGGTAACAAATTCAAATAATTTCCTCAAGCCAAGTCTGTTTTGCTGCTGGATGGTCTCTGCCTGCCCTTATCTCAACCCACAAGCTTTTTGTTATATTTTCTCTCTCTTGTCCAGTTGAGAAAGGGAGTGCCAAGGTGGCTTTGGTGGGCACCTGGCATCCAGCCAGGGTCAACCAAGCACACATTTATTTGCAGTACGTGAAACTTCATATGCTTTCTGAACTGCATGAAATGCATCAAGTTCCTTTCTTTGGCTTGTAGCAATGTGTTCTTTGAGAAGCAAAGAAAGACTCTCAAAAATCTACCTGAGCAGAAGTGAAATACTATAGATGTCCCAAATCTTTGCTTTTACAAATTCTACTGAGGAAAGACAGTAAGTTTCAATTATTATTTAAAGCTTCCCAGTGGAGAGAAGGAAGAAGTTACAAAAATTATGGTCAAAAGTTTATAGGTGACAATACTGACTGCACACAGTCTGATGAGAAATGCTGTTAAGTTATGATAAAAGCTAATTTTTTAAAATTTAATTGAATATACGTTTCAAAAACTACATAAATTATCATTATGCCTGCCTATGAACTAAATTATGTTTTGGGTTACATACTAATGCATTGTGATGACATCAAGATAGTGTCAGTAGACAGCAGTGTGAAGAAGTTATCTGCAGGTGGCACAGACTCATGCCAACAGCTGTATGGGTTTAACAGGAGCAGATGCCTACCACATGGCATCTGTCTAGGCATTTCTTATCCCATAACTGACTTCCTCTGAAAACAAGTCTCAAGGCAAATATTTGATTTTATTTCGCCTATTGGGACCCATAGGAAAATGGACTAAAATTTCCCTCTTCATGTCTATGACTTCATAAAGTTCATGGTTAATGCTCCTTAGCAATCTAAAGCTACACCATAGCTTTATTAAACATTCACACACAAAGCTCCTCAACACCACCATTACAGTCATGTCCTGAGATACTGTCAACTTATGGTAGAACTGAAGGCAGAGTCAAAAAAGACTTAAAGGCTATTTTAAAAAGCTTTTCTTTAACAGTTCCCTTAAAGGCATTTCCTTCCATTGTCTTTTGAAAGCTATGTCAACTGTCCATTGTTCTTCATGGACTGGGGTGACAGCATGATTTTTATATGTGCCCAGATTTCAGCGTTATTTTCCATTTTCAATGACATTTAACTTCCAAATTATTCAAATACATAACTTTCAGGACTAGGATTTCAATGCTTGTATGACTTTGAAACTGGTTCTGTGGAGTGCTACATGGCTACAAATCATAAGCCAGTGCTGAAGAATACCTGTTTTCCAAGGGTCAGCAACTTAGTGCAGCATTTTAGTCAGTTCCTATCGTTGCTCCCAGCTCCACATTTTTCACAACAAATACTTAATCTCTTCATTATTTGTATTGAGCTAGATTAGTATCTTTGCAAATTTGGATTATTTTGCTATGGTTTCTAATTAAGTAAATGTATTTCAGCTTCAGTGCTCTTACTAACCTTTTCCTTCTATCACATTTCTGAAATATTTTCATGTGTTTTTAAAAAACATTATAATCTCTCACCCTCTATGTTTTATTTCTTCCTTCTAGGTAATTTTTATCTAAAAATATGCTACATATTCTTTTTATTCTGTTATTCAAGACATTAATTAATATCAAGTAGCACCAGTTTTAAGTTAGATGATTGAGGAATACTATTTAATAAATCAACATTGCAGCAGTAATCTATTTCATCTCATAATGCTGGGAAATAAAAACATCGTTTTTATTATTAATATTTTTTTACCCTCCCCACTGCATATTTTTGATATTATACTCATAATTCCAAGTGATACAAGTGGTAAATCTGAGACAATCTACCATGATTCTGAAAACAAATGCTAAAATTGCATGTCTGCCATTATTAGTTATTTTTTTCCTTCTTCATATTTTAAGATTTAAATTTCTATTCTGTACCCTGTAAGAGGAAGAGACTATGGAAATTTGAAGAATCACCACAGATACACAGCCTGAAACAGCAGACATACTGAAAGATTGACTATGATCCTTATGGGCCATTTTTAACTGAAGACATTCTATGATAATTATATTGTATCTTGTAAAAGTAATTTGCTTTCATTGCTCATGAACGAAGAATAAGGATAATAAACGCCAAAAATTTTAAATGAGATTATGCATTTATCACATTTTGTCTCACAGTTAAATGTATCTCAAAATAGTTATCTAAGAATAGACGTGCTCCAAATTTCTTCACACATTCAGAATATTTAAAATTTTAGTACAGAACATTAAAGTACTGGAATAATGTAAAATAATTTTCTCACAACATATAAAATTGCCTAACTTTATTTTACGGTTGTGACTTAATAGGACAGCTAGGTTCCTTTAAATAAAATTCTTATGGCCTCCAGCCTGTCCTCTCCACCTCAAAGATCCCAGTTTCCTAAGCAGATTCCATCAGAGATGGAATAACAAACAAGTAATGCATGTGTGCTTTGATTTTCACTTTATCATTTCCTTAATTAATATAAAGAATAACTTTCAGTTCAGTGAAACGAAGGAAAAAAGTTTCATATCATCAAGGATCTAAGAGTTAGGTATTTCCTACAATGCAATGCAGTCATTGAACAGATTTGTTTACAAAGGAGGTTTCTTTTCCTCACAATCCAAGCCCCTTTTACTTGATTCTGCAGGAGAAAGCACAGCCTTTTTTTATTTGTTTTTTTAATGGTCAAATCTGTGAATGGAAAGCACTGTTCTATCCTAAATTTATCACTGGGGGGACAATTTTGCTGCAGGAATGTATGAGATGGCATATCAGGAGAGGTCAGCTCTGGTACCACGCCACAGAGTTGTGAACTGATGAATAAACTTAAGAGGAAAAAATTATACAGTCAAGTGAAGAACTATTTTTAAGGAGTAAAATGTATCATTAGACACATAGGATTACATTTCAGAACTATCTGAGAAAAAGACAATTGATTCTTATGCATTTTGGGGTGAAAATGGTCAAAAATGTGTGCTGCTGTCACCTTCTTTTTGTTTACTGAGGACCTTCTAACAATACTAGATCCTGCTAAATGCAAGTAGTAAAATATAAAAAGTAAACTTGGAACAGCCCCATTCAGGTCATCTTTGGGATCTAAAATTGAAGTAGGTGACAACAAATCTAAAATCTGTGCAAATGCCCAGAAGATAATTCCTCTAGAAAGGCACATGCTTTCTTCCAAACTAAGCTCTAAAACCAAGTGAAACAGAGTCTAAATAAAGTTAAACTGTTCCCCCTTTTCATGGAAGTCCAAAAAAAAAGAAAAAAAAAGCAAATGCAGTCGGAAATCGTGCACACAACTCTGTGGAAAGCAGAGCACTGCTAAGTAAACCTTCATAGCCACTTTGTAAACAGCCAGAAACATCCAGTCAGTTTTCTGTAAACAGCTAAGTCACGCACCAGCAGAAGGACAGCAGCCTCCTGTGGAAGGCTTTGGTTGATGTTTAACAGGGTTACATTTCAAACCAGCTAATAGTCACAGCTATTATCATTGCAGTTCGATTGCACAAACCAGAAAACTCTGCAAAAAGTGGGCCGTAGCCTGTTCTGCTTTGGTGACACTGTTAGGAATTCAATCAAAGAGAAAATCAATAGATCTTCTAAAATATAGCAGGCCAGTTTATGCAAAGTCCATTCTTAATCTTCATGAATAAGCAGAAAAGTTTTAGTGCACCTTGAGTTTACAAGTTTCAACCCAGTGCAACAGACATATGTACAAGTATTTATTCCATCCTTGTTTGCTTCTTTCTACTTTTATGCTTTAATACATTTTGAGAAGCAATTAAACTGATCATGTGAGTTATTTCCTGACTTTCAGAGCTTGAAATATTTAAAACTTTTATTTATTCAAAGCAGTATTACATACTTTATTCAATTAATTTCTCTTCCTAGGTTTAGTAATCCTTCCTAGTTCTCTTTATAAAGTGAATGCATAACCATCACTCCCACAGAAATAAAATTTAGTTTAACAGCTTAAGTCTTTTCATCCTCTTTTGTGGCACCTTAAAATATAGTAAATTACTGTAAAACACTCAGTGTCACAACAATGAGGATCTGACAAATTGACCACAACTCGGATTTAAGTTGCTCTTACAAATTTGTGAAAGTTTTAAAACTTCCAAGCTCTCCTAGGTTGAAAAGCAAATGCAAATTGTTAACAGAATGAGTATATTTTCATATTTCCTGTACATCATATGTTTTCTGCAGAAATAAATTCTCTATGACCTGTTCTCCATCTCAGTGATATAAATGAAAAGTGACATTGTAGGACATCTGCACTAAGGGATTTCAAATGTTCATTTTTTTAGTCTCTACAAATGTAAGGACAATAAATATTACATAGTCTGATTATCCATTGTTATTTTGCAGTAATGATGACTATTTTTGATAGTGTATATAACCTAGCCCAATGTTGAGTTTACAAATAGTCATTCAAATTCTCCTCTATTTTTTTTAAGAATTCAAAGTGGTTCTAGTTTTTCAGAACTTGAGAAATGGTAAAGAAATTGAAAAATTTTTAAATATCTATATAAAAAAATTACCAAAATCCTGCATTACTAATGCAAGTTTCTACGTAATTTCAATAAAGTATGGACCTAAAAGGAGGAAACTAATACTTTCAAATACCTGTAAGCTAGAGGATAAGCCTGACTAATGTATTTAGGGCACCTTGATATCTCTGATTAGCATGCAAAATATGTTAGGAATTTTATTATAGCATGGATTCTGAACACAGTTTCCCAGCCCTAAATCTGTCAGATTTCTATAAAGCTGCAGATTTGTTCTCAGAGTTGNAAACAAACAAACAAACAAACAAAACAACAAAAAAACACAAACAAACAAAAAAAAAACAAACAAAAAAAAAACAAAACAAAACTTACTATTATCTCATAATAAGTCTAAATTGAAAAGGGGTAATGTCACCAGCAACTTGACAAAAATCCCTGAAGAGATTAGGTAATTAAAAACTATTCTCAAATAGAAATAATACTATTTGCATATCTGGATTGCTACTAGTCAAGCTAACAATTAATTTGTAATAGAATCATAGAATCACAGAATATGTTGAATTGGAAGGGACCTACAAAGGCCATTGACGCCCAGCTCCTGGCTCTGAACAGGATATTCCCAAGAGTCACACCATGTGCCCAAGAACGTGTCCAAATGCTGCTTGAACTCAGGCTGGTGCTGTGACCTCTTTCCTGAGGAGCCTGTTCCAGTGCCCAAACGCCCTCTGGATGAAGAATCTTTTCCTAATATCCAACCTAAACCTCCCCTGGCTTCAGGCCATTCCCTTGGGTCCTGTCACTGGTCACCAGAAAGAGGAGATCAGTGCCTGCCCCTCCTCTTCCCCTCACAAGGAAGTTGCAGATAGCAATGAGGTCTCCTCTTCTCCAGGCTGAACAGACCAAGTGACCTCAGCTGCTCGTTTTGTGGCTTCCCCTCTCAGGCCCTCCACTGTCTTTGCAGACTGTCTTTGAATGCTCTCTAATAGCTTGATGTATTTTTTACATTGAGGCACCCAGACCTGCCCCCAGCACTGGAGGTGAGGCTGCCCCAGCTCAGAGCAGAGCAGGACAATCCCCTCCCTTGCCTGGCTGTGATGCTGTGCCTGATGTACCCCAGGACAGGGCTGGCCGTCCTGGCTGCCAGGGCTGACTCAGGTTCACTTGCCATCAGCCAGGACCCGCAGGTCCCTTTGCACATCACTGCTCCCTAGCACCTCATGTCCCAGTCTGTCTGTACATCCAGGACTGCCCCAGGTACAGAATCTAGCACTTGTCTTTCTTAAGCTTCATACAGCCAGTCATTGCCAGACCTCTGATTTGTTTGGGTTTTTTGTTTAGTTTGTACTGAGTTATGAGTTGTAAATAATAACATCCTAATGTTTTTTATTTGCTTTAAAAGGCAGCATTAAAAGAACATAACTAATCTAAACTTCTCCTTACCTGAGCATTTTCAAAACCTTTTGTGTCTTAGAGTCACAAAAGTCATCTTTGTTTTTATCTTATATAATCCTGGAGAAAGGGGCAGAGGCAGACAGAGGAGGTGAAAAACAGGCTGCACTTAATTTCTCTGGTTTTGCTTCCTTGCACCCTTAGGTTTTCCTTGATGTATGCTAAGGAAATAAACAAAAGCACACATAGTAGTTTTTACTGAAGGCTGGCGATGACTGAATATCATCATCTTTCACACAAAGAATTCCATAAATTTGGTTAAACTCCTGTAAACATTAGGTAGTCCCAAACCCTAGTGTATTTGCATTGATTTCTTTCTAGCAGAATATTAGTATCATGAGAGATAGCAAAGGGAGATGCACAGAAGAGAATGAAGTCTGATGGCTGCTTTGACCTGAAGTGATATCTTCTTGTGACAGTCTGTGTCCAACCTTTGCTTTAAAGACAAAATATAAGAGAAAAACCATATAGTGGCCAAAGTCTTGTCCTGTCTGGATTTAAAAGGAGCATAACTATGGATGTGTTTTACTTCTTAAGCCAAGAGAAAGAACTTTCACCTTTTGTCAACTGAGTGAAAATAACATAGAGGATGTGAAACTAAAGCTAAAAAGCTTTTGGCAAAAATTTGCAGGAACAGCTATGGAACAAGGAAGGATGCAATATGAACTTTTCCAAAGTGCTTACAGGGGTTTTAAAACGTTGCTTCATTAAGCTGTTAGAAGAGTACCAGTAAAAAACACTACAAGAGACTGTTTTATCTTTAATATTTATTGTATAATCATAAAATTAGATATGATGAGCTTTTCTCTACATAAGTTGATAGCATCTTTCTCATCTCAAAATAAGTGTTCATTGTTTTAACTTCCTATGGGGAAATGGCATTTCCTTACCTTGGCGTGCTATATTTCATGATGAAACAGTCCATCTCGTTCCACTTATTGCAAGTTATCTATTTTTCTTCATCTACTGAAATCAGCCTGAAAATGTGATAAAAAAAAAACTTTCATAATTACTGGATACTACTTAGTGAGGCACAGAGCTCACATAGCCTAGAGGAGGAACCTGGCAGACTGAAAGCAAGAGATATATGATCTCAACTCTCACAGAGCAACACAATACTTTAAGGAACCAGATTTTAGGCTGATGCAAAAAGAATGATGTTAGGTTTTTGTGGTACACTGAAAGTAAACATTTTGCTTCAGAGATACTGATGTAAAGATTTCAGTTTCAAGCAGAAGCAGCTTTGCAGGTAGGAAAGAGCATGCTGGGAAAAATGTTTGCTTTCTATTGATTCATTAATAGAGAATTTTATATATACATCTTCCCCTTTTCTCTGTAGAAGGAAAAAACACTAGGCCTTTACACATTGCTGGAACTCTTAAAGAAGTAGTGGAACTCAGTATACTTAGATTCCTGTGGTGGGGTGTCATGGTTAGATGTTCAGGTGTCTACTGAGTTGAGGCTTTTCCCACAGATGAATCCTCTCATGGGTCTCACTAACCTTATGCCACAGCATTTTACTCATGAAGCATCACCCATACCCAAGTTTCAGGTTAACTTTCATGAATCTGTATGAACTTAATAGCCTTGAGGCTATCAGTCTTTCAAAATTAGTTGAAGTCAGCCAACTGATTCAAATTTTTTCAGAAAAAGAGAGCATGCTTGACTGGAGATTTTATTTGTTTTTAATGTGAAGTTTTAAATAACAGAAAATATGCTGCTGCATGATTACTTTCTGATTAGAATGGAAAACAATAATAAATGGGATATATGGCTCCATTTTTAGTTCAGTTTTGAAAGTAGACATTTATTTTAAACTAACTGCATATAATTTTGCATTTCAAACATAAAACCCCTAATTTTTCTCCAGAAATTAAAGAATTTACAAGCTGAAAATACCAATAGAAAGGTGAATTGAAATGCCCCTTAATAAATAAGGTTTACAGATAAAACACTGGATAGAAAAAGTTTTCAGACAGAAAACTGAAAAGCAAAAGTAGGAGCAATGTTTCTTAACATGGAAGTTGGCATTTTTTGTGTTTTAAACAATTTAGAAAACTCAAAAATAATCAGTGCTGACAGCATGCAAAGTATTTCAAAAAGTATTTCCCTAAATCTTCACTACTTTTAGATTTAGTTAAGCCAAGACAATTTCTGCAATATTTGCCTACCCAAAGCAAAGTCCTTCTAACATGATAGGAAACATCTGATGAAATCTTTCCTTCTTAATGGCTGTCAACATGTAACTATAGTTTAATACAGGACACTTGACAAGAGAAGGGCTCTATTTAAATAACCTGAACAAACTCTGATACAGTAAAGTAATGTGTGACTTGTGTAGAACTAAAAATTATATATGTCTTTTGATTTGTTCCTAGGGTATGGGTTCAAACTGTCTAAAATTGTTAATCTAAAGGTTGAACTGGAATGCTCTCACATCTTCCTAATTCACATCAAGGCTGGAGAGTATTTCCAGCTGTTACTGATATGTTAATAGGACCACTGTGAATGCATATCATTTTTTAAAGCCATACATATAAAAAGAAGTATGGGTAATATTTCCAAAATAATTTCATCCAGCCCTGCAATGCCTCTTTCTTTGCTTTGAAAGTTGTACTCAATTTCCATTCATCTTACTAAAAATGAAATTAGTCACATTAGGTATGCCAATGGTACCCTACTAATATTTGCTTAAATACATGCACTTGGAGTACAGAAGAGTGAGAAAGTGCTGTGGAAGTGTTACTAGCCATCTGTAAACATACATAGCAGGTATGAAGTCTCAATCACTCATCCTGCCACTTAAAATTATTTTCTTCTTCTTTCCCTGGCTCATGCAATGATCTCCAAGAGGGATAAATAAAACATAAGTGCCACCAAAATGCTGGAGATGTTCCTTCCAGATCACAATTTAAGCTGCCCTTCAGGTTGTTGAGCTACAACTTGTACAGTTTGCATGGGATAACAAAACACTTTATGGGTTAAAAACTCATTTTTGTAAATCTCAAATCATAACAGGCTAATCAAGAAATTATTATTAGCCCAGGACTCCTTATCACAGGGAGAAAAAAAAAAAGAGAATAATCAAAGAAAAGATATTATAGAAAAGTCTTCCAATGTAGCAGTTAAAATTGAGTCCACCCAGTTACTAGTGTCTACACCTTATTTTTGGTGTTATCACACCCTTCCTTTGGTTAAGAGTATAAGTTCATGACTGCTTCCTTGTCTTCTCAAGGAGAAGCATGATGTTGGTTTTATTCCTGCCCTTTAAGACCTCTATAACACTATTTTGATGGACTTTCTAACATACTCTACACATTGCTCATGCCACTGACTTACAATTCTACAGTATAACCAGATTCCCTACGCACAGCATATTTTAACATATTGGATACTTCTCCCCTGTTCTCCTTGCAATCCCTAGCACTGGTTTTGACCAGTCCCAAGGCTGCATTTCTGTGGTGACCAGTGACTGACCACATGGAGTGGTTTATAGCAATGGGGCCTCTAGTATAATTTTAAAGGCTTTACTGTCATTCCCTGTCCCCTCTACCCTACATTTTATTCCAGGGTCAAACATAGTTCATTCTATATAGAATAGATTTATGATATTATTGCCTATTATTAGGCCCTTTACATAACAAGAAGCACTATACCACAAAATTGCACAAAGCTAAGCAAAAGATAGAGCGAGCCATTCGTGGTCGTCTTCTCATTAGACAATTGCTGTAGCAGCTAAACAAGCTAAAACAAATTTCCAGGAAGATCAAGACAAGGCCCAGGCAGAGCCAGATAAACCTGAAGCTCTGCTGTCAGCTTAACACAAAGACCAGTGGCATTTTTGGAGAAATAGCAACTCCTATATATGGGGCCACAAGGCTATGTAACTGCAGCATGGATAGTAGTGGGAATCTAAATGCAATGTGTCCTCCTGTCCTTCTGACAGATCTATTCCACACTATGTGCAGTGTGATTTACTTCTACAGATGTTGGTAAAGTGGTGGTATCAATGCAGGCACAGATTATAACAGCCTCCAGTAGAATTTTTCGAGCATGACATCCAGGATTTTCCCAAAAATATCCAACAGAAGGAAAATCCATGTCTGAAACCTCAGTCCTAAGTACAATAAGGATCAAAAATCTTTGGACTTTATTTCACCATACGAAAAATCAAAGCATGGAAAATAAAGGTTTTGATGTTGTTCCTACCAAATAAAAGATCAGTTAGAGCATCTTAAAAATACACTGCAAGCACGTATAATTTCAAAATTATTAGAATTCTATGGAAAGTTCACTGCAACAAGTAATGCCTTGACAGGAAAGCAGAAGGAATAAAGCACATTCAGCAAGTGCTGTTGGAATTACAGCACCACCTAGTGTGATCTGGAAATGCTCCTAAGGGGTGCCTTTTTAATTTTGAATTATGTTTGCCTTTGGAATTGAAATCAAGTCATTATCATTTTGTTTTTCATAACTCTTGCAATTTGTTTTAAAAAATTCTAGTCTGAGTTTCATTCAATTAATGGATTTTGACTCTATCAAAATACCACCAGAGGAAGCATTACACAATATTAAACTAATTCCCACTCCAGATGCCAAGAAAGTACTTATTTCATTTCCTTATGAAAAGATCTATGAGACCTTCTTTTCCTCTAACCCTCTTTTTAAGGAAATGAATAGTTCTTCAGGCATGGAAGGAGGAGCCTGTCTGCAGAGACTAAGATGGTCCAGCAGTAGGACTGAGTACCTCAAACACCCAAACTTGGGCTCTCCAGGTTTTCAGATGTCTCAAGAAGTGCAAGGACACCCTCTTCTCTCTAGTGATCCTGAGAACTGAGAGACACTATAGAATAAATCCTGCACCAAGCAATGACTTGTTGGGGTTTTTTCCTACCCTGCAGAACAGAATATTCCTAGTTAACCCTGGACACAATTTGATAATCATACTTGATAATGAAAAATTACCTTTCGTAGTCTTTTTCTCTGTTTGCTGTGTGTATACAAGGGAGAACAGTGAAAGGTCTGGATAGGGAAGGTAGGTTATTTATTTACATCTTTATCAAGATGAAAAAACAGTGCTAGAATTAAAAAGGAAGAACAGACACAGTGAGCAAGCCTCTGAATTTNAAGAACAGGCACAGTGATTGAGCAAGCCTCTGAATTTTCACATAATTTGAGGTCACAGCTCACTTTTACCACCTGATTACTTTCAAATTTCAAATGAAATTGGTGGAGGGCTCTTGTCTGCTTTTCATGGGAATGATCAGAAGAACTGGAAAACCTCAGCCTTTTCAAGCATCCCATAGCATATTTATTTATGTACAATTTAAATATATTTAAAAATTTGGAATTTGAAAAGACCCACTAAAATCTAATATGCAAACACAAATTTGAAGTGGTCTAGACTAATCTATGCCATTGCTAAAATGGAGTAGGCATATGCCTGCACAAGACATTACACTACTCTCTAATACGGTGAATTTATGGCTGAACACAGCTGACTGCTGCTAAAAAAAACAGGCTGTAAGAAGAGTCATGACATAGAGCTTTGCTGCTGCTGTACATTGTTCAAACCCAAAGCTTAAGACAAAGGTAGTCAGGTTTCTAGATTAGAGGGTTTGCCTTGAAGAAGGACAAAACCAGTTGCAAATGGTAGGAACTACCTATCTTTGTGTAATCATCTTCTGATAAGAGCACCTTTCCAGGAAAAAACATATCCCCATAACTGATAAGCTGTGAGTGGGCTATAAAGGGACCAGTCTCCTTCCCCTCTCTGGTAAATGCATATCTGTGCTGAAAAGATTCAAATATTTAATGCACAAGTGACAGCCTGCTTGTGTGACCTAACAAGAAAGACGTTTCCCATGGGAAGCTCTGAGGTCTTGTTTTTGTTCACTGTGTCCCTTGTGCACTCATTTTCAATGCCTCTGAGTAAATTGCTCCCAAGAATGGCTTATGAAGGAATAAGAAATACAGTCACCTCTGTTCGATGGAATTTATTTCATCACAAAGCTGCAGATCTTCAACTTTCTTAAGAGTAAACATATGTCATTTATTAAATCATAAATAAATAAAGACCAAAGACGGCCCAAATACATGAGGGGGAAATTGCAAACCTGACTGTAATTGCATTCATCATAATCAGCTTTACCTAAATTACTTATTTTTCATCCCTGATCATAAATTTCTGGAGCAACACTATTCCAACACACAGTTAGATGCTTTAATGCAAAACTTTTTATACATTTCAAAATTTTATATTAGCAAGCCAGAATGATCCTGAACTTCATAACCTAGCAGGAACACAGAATGAGAATTGTATTAATACTTGTAATTCAAATTTAAGAAAGGATTCTAAGAAGTTCATAGAGAGTTGCTCTTGAAGTTTTTTATTGGGCAAGAAGTCCAGCAGGTCAAAGAGATATAATAAAATACAAAACCAAAATCTAATTAAATTTTATACTTAGCAACAAAATGGAAGTATGTATTATATATGAAGAGTAGTGTATATTCACATCTGGCTTCAGTTACACAGGGCACATATGGAGCTGACTGGAGATGT
>VZTT01059683.1:4773-21736 GCA_013400855.1 Buphagus erythrorhynchus | reverse complement strand
ATTGTTTGGTTCTGTTTTTGTTGTTGTTGTTTTGTCTTTTTTTCAAAGACTCAAGAGCCTGTAGCATTGAATTCCCTTGCTTTCAGCTCTGATGTGTTAAAAGTACTCTGGGTTTGATGGAATATGGACAGTGCTGTGTTGTGCTATTTTTAATTCTTCCATTTCTACTTGGCCTATTTCACACTTTTGTGATGGGCAAATAATTTGCTGAGGATTGCTTAAAATTGCAATGGTAATCTGCATTCAGTCTCCCAAATATTTCCAGTATTAATTGCAATGAAAGGTATTTAGCTGTCAGAGCTCCCAGAGCTCACATCAAACTCTGACAGGCTTGGGGACGTGGCTTGCACTGCAGCACCAAGGCATGCTCTGTGCTATTAACCAGGGTTGTTGGAGAAGGTCATTAGCAGACTTCATAAAATCACTAGTGTTTCCTTTCTTTTCTTATCTTCAGGCAAGATGGCAATTGGCTTTTCTCTGTTGTTTGCAGGTGAGAGAGCCCTGTGATAAGGAGACATTTTGCTGTATAGGGGACTATTTTAGAGCTTCAATTCAGAACCAGGTAATGCTCACAAGGGAAAGGGGATAAATGAGTAATTTTGAATCCTGAAGAGCATTCTAGAAAGACACTGACTGAATATAGAGTTCATTCATGTATCCTCTGTGACTCAGTCACAGCAGGGCTTGGAAATTTGATTGTTTAATAAATGCTTCTAGTATTTAAAGAGTCATTTTCCTCTTTGTCAAATTAGCATTCTACACTCATACACTATATTTTGGTGCCTTGACAGCATTTTGGAGGCTTGTAAGTGCTTTGAATTGTTGATTTGATAAGAACTCTGTGTTTACTCCTCAGAATTACTCCTCAGTGTGGTAAACGCTTATTACAACAAAATGAGAAAAGATCCTGTTTGTGACTGAAGACAATTTTCATGACTGAAGCACACAGTCCAAATTCATCCCTTAGCTAGCTTTGACTCAGACAAAGAATGACAGATGTGTCCTGCCAGGATTCCTCTTGGTGGTCCTTAACTCCAGGGTCTATTGTTTCTCTCACCTGCATTCATAGTTCCTGAAGTCTGTAGCTGGATGTAGAGAAGGGCTGAAGATCTTAGGTTATGCTCTGTTTTCAACCCAAATACCAGATCAAGCCTCCTTTTCACAGCTTGCCATTGAACAGAGAGGTATCTGTCACAAAATCAGTACTGGGGGGAATATTGCTCTTCCTTACCTCCTAGTGGTAGGGACATCTCTGCCTATAGTACATCTCTTCCTTGTCTCTTTCAAAACCAGTAAACCACCTCTGAGACTAGTCTTCAGTGGCTGTAGAACTTCCATTTTACTTTATTTTTCTTTGACAGATTCCACTAAACCAGTTCAAGTGCACTAAATTCAGATATTCTAAAACTACACCTAAAAAGTGATATGTACCAACTTATGATTGTGCAGACAATTTCTGAGAATAATTAAAACCAAACACGTTTCAAATGCTCCCCAAGCACATTTTGTAACTGCTAAGATTTACTGAAATAGCAAGAAATAAATCTTCTCATATCATATCTGTATTTTCCAACACATTCTTAAAAAATTTTCATACAACATAAAATAAAAATCTATCAATATAATGTCCATGTGAGACAGGCTAGAATTGTTATATATCCATTGTTCCTTGATAGCCTTCCCTTGAGCCTTTTCCCTGCACAAACATGCAAGAGAGCATCCCTAACATGGCAAGCTTCAAGTGTAAATGGGCAAAATGCTGATTTCAGGCTTGTGTGTGCACCAAGCTGGTTATGAAGAGACATGTTAACCTCAACTTGTGCATACAGAAAGGATGTATGTAATCTCTCCAGGTGTAAAGAGAACTTTAATGGAGCAGCCAAGGAGAGTAGGGAAGGCAAAGCCTGGAGGGAAAGAGCTTGAGCTAATTTATTTACTTACTTACTTATTTATAGGGATATAGGTTTACATAAAATGGCCTAGTGCTGGGAGGAGCCAAAACTGAACTTAAATCACTGCTGAAGTAGCAGAAATCCAGAAGCATTTCCAATCTTCAAACTTCCAATGAGTGTCTAACTGCATAGCATAGGTGTGCAGGAATTTGTCATCTGATCAATGAAGCAACTGATTGTCAACAAAAATACTTTGGTCCGTCTCTGTTAAGATTCTCAACATAATACTAGGTTTCTGGTTTACTGTTTGATATTCTTTCATCTGTTATATAAACAAGTAGTCAAAGACATAGCAAACTGTGACATCCTCCCTTACAAAGATAAATAAGGATCAATCTTTTCTGACATTTTGCCTAATAAAAAAAGCCACAAACAAGGCAGAGAAAGAAAGCAAACAAAAATGTTTTCAAAAGAGAGAATAAGAAATAGGGAAAAACTGTCTGGAAAGATATATGTTTCTTATGAAAAAAACCCCAACAAACAAAAAAAAAGAAGGCTGAAACTGACAGCTCTATTTGAAAGATATTGAAAATATTTAATATCTTGTGACTTTCAACATATGTCCTAATTTTCACCTTCTCTGTTTAGTTGCCTAATTTTAAAACCAAAAATCATCCCAGTACCAGTAATGTGCATTAAAGCAGATGAATTCGCAGATGACTCTTTTTTTAATATGAGAAGGAATGAACTGAAAAAAGTTAGCATTTCTTTTTCAAGGGATTAATAATCAGCTTTTCATTTCCTAGGGTTTGGTATATATCTTGATAAATGTATGTTGAAATAGGCTTAAAAATAACTTGTGAATATTAATTGATGAATTAAATTCACATTCTGAAAAACTTTTAAAATTTGGAAGAAAATGGTTGTGTGATTTAAAACTCCCTAGGTACTTTTGTGAATACCTAACAAGAACTCATTTCATAAATCAGTTTGACCTTGTGAGAATTAAAATAATGTTGGTAATAATCTTTTATAAAAGGATTGCTCAGTAGATGTTGAAATTAATCTGTCTGCATAATACTCCTCATTCTCTTGTTTTTCTCAGTTAATATTCTCTTTCCTTTTGGTTGTGATTTCCTCATTTTCTACATACTCTTAGGTCGTGTCCTCATGATGAACTCATTTTCAAAAAGCTAAGTAATACCACACTGCATTATTAAAATGATCATCCTTTTGAGCTAATCACCTAATGTATTTAATCAGTAAAGGTACTGCATTGCATAATGGGAATTATGCAAACTAATATTTCGTGTGGCAAGCACTGGAGCACATGTGTAGTTTTTTCTCACATAAGTAAATACACATACATGCTTGATGGTTTGCAAAACCTGACATTGTGTCATGGATCTTGTCTTGGATTGAATTCCCACAGATCTTGGACAAGGTAGAGCATATGAATCCACAGGTAGGTTCAATGGCTATTCCTTTTGGAACATAGTGTAAGCATTGCTAACATGACTGAGCCTTGGGAGAAGGGTAGTGTATGAAAACCCATGACAAAGCAGGAATTAAAATAACTTCCATTGTATGTAGTTGCCAGAGTTCCCATTGGAATGATTTAGTACCTTGTATAATGGACCTTCTACAGCAGTAGGATTTTCTGATTTTTTTTTTTTGCTTGTTTTTAATAAAAATGTTAATAAATAAATTAGTAAGGGATGAATTCTGAAGAACTTACCCCATCTTTTTCATTGTTCTTTGTTATACTGAGATACTGCTTTTTATAAAAAAATAATTTCAGCATCATCAAATTCCAAACTGGAAAGATATTTATGTCAATTTCCACTTCAAAAGTGAGAAAAGTATCTTTTGAGAAGTCCATGAAAACAAAACCCCATCATATCATGAAGGGTACTGGCTTGATCTGTTATAAAAGACCTACCTGATTCTCAAAATGGCATAGAATACCGTTGAATTTGGAGATAAAAGGTAAAATAATGATAAAAGAAGGTACTATTGACTCTAGATAAACATGCTGCGTCCTTTGAACCAGAATTTAATGCAAATTTGCCTTGATCTCCAAGTTACACAACAAATAAATTTGCCAAGTATGCTTTCTTTTCTTCAATGTTTCAAGTAACAGGTTTATATTTCAGCTAGATATTTCAATAGAATATAGAATAAGGATTCTGTCATGGAATGCGAGGAAATAAAACTCCAGTTATTGGAAAATATAAGATCAGAAGATTGTACAAGGTCCTTTTCCTAAACTTTATGCTAGGGCCATTCAATTATGTATTGTGCCCTGAAGATGCACGTTAGCCCTTGAGTAGTATGGAAAGACTATGGATGTACAGATTGTAAGTTAATGTAGTGCTTAAGTAAATAATGAACTTTGGAAATGTGAATAATGCCATTGAACATATGAATGCATATTCATGAGTATATAGAAGGCAGCTGCAAGTTGTTGCTTTCTTTTTGAACCCTAAATAAGACAAAACCATATCACATGTGCTTGCATCTTCATTCCATGAAATGTCTCAGCCTGGACCAGGAACCGCTGGAAGAGGAAAGGAAACCTGTTTCTATGCTTCCCCAGTACATAAGTCCAGAGGTTTTAGAACACTTAGTGTGATACATGATGAAAAAAAACAGTTTTATATTGTCTTAATCCATTTTCATTAGAAGCACTAATGACTTAAGAGAAAATGGGTTAATTCTACTCTAAAAGGAGTTCAAGCAAAATCTTTTGACAAAAGATTGAGCAGGTAGCAGGTTGAGCAAAAGAGGAAAGAGTGTAGAACTAGATTTCATACACAGTCTACACTTAAAACTGTCATTACTGAGATAATGATGTCAAGATTATTTAAAAGAGAACCTTTTAAAGAGAAAAAAATGCCTGACATCTTTGAGCCTTTAATAGGAACTGGACAACTAGCTCCACTTTCTGACTTTGAGAAATTCTTGCAATTATGGAATGCTATGAAGCATTTTTCAAATATATTCTTTAGATGTCTGTCTCTCTGCTCTATTATTTTTTATTGATATCTGTGTAGTAGTACTGTAAAAGTACTGTACTATGTTTAAAGTACTGTACAATATTTTAAAAATGTCTGGTCAACAGAAAATGGCATCTATTTCTACCAGAAGCATCTGAATTGAGAAATTTCCAAACACCGTTACTGTTCTAAGCAAATCAATAGAATTATTTACTGTACAGTTTATATGATTTTTTGTCACTGTTTTTAGCCATAGTATTGGGTTAAAATTTTTAAAAGCCCCCTGATTTCATTAACGTATTTATAAATTCACAAATTAACCAATTACATGTTACAGCAGTGCAGCTATTTTCAAAATGTGGTTTTATGAAGTATTACTGGTGTGTGGTGAAAATGAGTGGATGATTTACCCTTCCTTCTTCACATTACATCCTAATGTGTTCCAGTCAAAACAGGTGGTGATTTCTGTAGTTTGCTATTACAGATGTGATCATAACTAGATTGAAGCAGTTCAATAGGGAGTGTCTCACTAAGGTTGTGCACTGGCTAAATAGACCTGCCATGAGAAATGGCACACAAGTGTGACTGCAGTCAGCTTTCCCAGCTAGGAAGACATCTGAAGGTCTGTTTGGTTGCCTGATCTCTCTCTCTCTCAAGCTTAAAGCTCTGTTTTCTCTATTCAGCAGTTGTATTTTGGAACTATGCAGGAAAAGGAAAGACTCTTTAATATTTGGGCACCTGTGGAGTTTTCCTTTCCCTGGTTGAGTTGAGAGCTGCAAGTATCTGCTGTTTATGCACAAGGTGTACAGGAGACAGGGGAAGAACAAAAGTCCCTTTGCATAAATATCAGTCACAATTTCATGTTTATAAAGTCCTCTGAAAGTTGAACCTGCGTCTCCGTCCAGTATTGCTACTCACATGTTTTTGATTATGTCTAGTCTCTGTTGAGAATTTTCAGTGATCTGAAGGCATAATTTTTTTCTACCTATGGACTAAATTTTGTATGATTGGAGGTAATGTGTTTTTATCACAGAAGAATTTTGATGTTTCAGTCAGTTAGCTGGGTTGTCTACTCATTTCCCTCTTTATGGGTACAAGAATGAATAGTCATTTATGGTTGTACCCTTGGCTCAAGCAAATTCAGCAATTAATTCAGCAGATAATTTTTTTAATTCAATGGATATCAGTGTCTCAAATATTGGGGGAAATTAGAATGAAAAATGTAAAGATAATTATTGTCTCACAACTTGATATTTTGATTAAGTTTGATACTTGTATTTGTAATTGATACTTGTGCTTAAGCCAGAGAAAATCCTTAAAGGATGGGTTAAATAAAGTTCTGACTTGAATCTCAGACAGAAATTGGCACATGCCAATAGTAAGAAAAAGCATCACCCAGTGTGTCTTACCTGAAGACTGAATCGTATTTATAATGTCTGTTAACTTTGTATTTGGAAGACACAGGAAAATCCCATGAAGATGAATTAATATTTAGTTATATGTAAGTGGAATTTCCCTGTTCATCTCTGTACATGTCTTTCTAAACATAGCAGTAGTGGTCTTGCCATTTAATGTACATAAAGTAGATATTTACATTTGCCTAGTTTGTAGAGGAACTGCCCTGTAGCTGATCCATCCCAGACATGCCCTCTTCAAGTCTGGGATGCATAGAAGTACTTGATCTTGTCTTCCCGTACTTGAACAATGATTTTTTGTTGCTGAAGTACTTTTTGTAGTGTTTTGACAGTGAGAAGGCTGGGTTAGGAATATGGGTTTTCAGGAACAGGTGTTAGGTATCCTTGTTACACAGTTGGACAATAAAAGTACCATAACCTTGAGCTCCCCAGCGAGTTTGTGGCAATATCATTTTAAACTCTACTGGTAGCATTTGTGAGAATATTTTTGCATATATTCCCTGTATAATTGTAGCTATTCTAAACTACCTCTTTAAGTACATTACAGATTAAATATCCCGGATTAAATACTGATTCCAATAAAAGCATTTATGTTCTTGATAACAAAATAACCCAGCCAATTTCTATGAGACCTGAAAGCCTGAAGCTATAAATTAGTCTTAAATAACACTGTGTGATGGAGAAGGAAAAATATGACAGAAATTGAGCTTCAAATTGGAGACTAACTTTAATGTTCTTTGGGGACAGCATCCAAAATTCTGTTCTCATGGTATGTTTTTCAGTATCTGCTTGGCACAGTATTTCTAGCATAAAATGCTGTTATGGATGGCTTTCGTAGGCTTGTGTCTTTAGAAAATTGCATCTGTAGGAGAATTGTGCTGTTTTTCCTAGTCAAAACTAGGATGGAAAACTAATTTACAGTTTGAGAGGTGCTTTTTTTTTTTTCCAGAAAAGTTTTTTTAACGTTTTGTGCAAAATCCTTAAGCTTCCATGAAATCCATCAAGCGACACTGTCTACCTCAGACCCTTCCTTTAAAGAGAGATGGTATTGTAATTGGTATTGATAGATGCTATTTCCATTCCTTTGCATTAAGTAAACATAAATCCATACCATTAAAAAGAAGGCAATTAATAAGTTGCTTAGATCAGGCTAAAACAGACAATGGAAGAATAAAATATAATTTTCCAGCTTGTGTTTTCATTATTCATTTGGCGTTTGTTGTTAATAAAACATTGCAATACAGAACAAGGTAATACAACTCTTAGAGTGCCTTATTATCAAGTATCCTCAAGGCACTTCAAAATAACATCAAAAAGGAGACCAAAAGACAATAGCTCATCTGTATGAGAGGCTTAAAGCTTTTGTTTAAAATGTAATGAGTTGGGGTCCCATCAACTTCAAAAGAATTTTGTATAGGGCTATGCCTCTCCCTTTCTTTTTTTGGTTTGTGTTTGTTTTGTTTACTGTACTTCACAGGAGGAATAGTTGCAGAAATAGCAGGGGGGAAATAGCTCTTGTACCAGTGATCTGCTGGGCAGTGTTTGCAGTCATGGAAAAAAGGAGATTAGTGGGAGTTCCGTGACAGTGCACTGCTGTCTGCATGTGGAAAGGAGGCCAGGCTGTCACTTACTACACTTGGTTTGTAGATACTACATTCCAGAGCTGCCATAGGTGGTGTATAATTTCATAAGGATACAGTTTTAAGGCGTCACCAAATCCAGCAATTCCGATAGATGGGAGGCAGGTTAGTGCTCCAGGTCCAAGCACTGGTGGGACTGGGCATGTAATCCCAACAGGTACACGTGCAGGCAGGTGTAAAATACACATGCACACAGCAGGCCACACAGACGAGCTAAGTGTGCAGTGTTCACACAGAAATGAGCTGTCCCAACAGTCTCCTCCTGATCCACATTGTGCTGATCAGGATTAAGAGCTGTCCCATTCGTTGTTGCCACCCCACACTCAGGGTCCTCAGTCCAGCTTCTGGCCCTTAGACCTAGCTCTGTATATGCATGTACACAGATTAGGGATGTCCCTCATCCAGGAAAATAGAGTTTAAGAAGACAGAACTGACTGTGCAGATCAGGTGCAGGGCATAGCCAAACAAATGTGCTGACATTCTAATAAGTAACATGCTTATAAGTAACTTTTATCCCCCTTTTATGCCCTTATCCTCATCTCCTGCACTTGTTCTGTAATAAGTGCCATCCCCAAATGGTCTTGCCTGCCCCATACCTCTCAGATAATGTGCCCTAAACCTCTCAGATCCTGAGGTGCTCCAGACAGCCTCTCCCATAGACCTGTTGTGCTGGGCTTCCCAGCTGGACTGCTGGCTGTCCTGGGACAGCCCTGGGGGTGTGTGGGCAGGGGCTCATTCCTCTGGCTCTCCTGCCGAGGTTTCTCCCCCTGCCAGGTACTTCATTGTATGGGCTGATGTTCCCCTGCGACTGGACTGGCTGGTGCCAGAGCAGGGTGATTTACAGGTTCCACACCTCCTATTGTACCTCTACTCCTTGCTACTGCTGCAGATGGGCTATTTCTCACACAGCCTAAAGCTAAGGAGCTTGTATTTTAGAGATTTATTGGCACTGAATAGGAACACAAATAAGGAGGCAGGGGAGCAGGCCCAAGGTGCCACCCAAATTCATACATCTGTATTAGCTGTACACAGTACAAAACTGCAGTCAAAGCTGTTCTGCATGTTAGAGCTCCAGGATTAATGATGATGAGTCAGTCGATGCTGCAACTGCTGTCATCACTGCAACTCAGTTAAAATATGCATAAGCCCCTTTTAAATTAGCTGCAATCTTGCAAAAGTTGCTCATAATGATGGATAAACTCATAACTACTTAACTAATGCTGCTGGTGACCTTGAGTACTGATGTCACACTGACATAGCAAGGCTGCTAAAATTTTCACTTTTAGCAAAGAAAAGATCGTGCTGTTCTATGACATCTCCACTGTGTCAGCTGGGGATAACTTCACTGGCCAGTGCATTCATTTAGCCACAAATGACATGAAGTGATTTGTGGGTTACCAAGGGCTTAGACCTCGTTTTTCATCACTCAGGGAAGCTAATATAGAGGCTTTGGCAAACTAATACCACAGAAAGGAAACATCACCGGAATAATTTTAAACATATTTTCATGAAGCAGAAAGCGTGGATAGATTTTCAACAGACTTACGTCCAGATTGCCAGTGTAATAAATTCTTAACAGTTAGCCAAAGCACAATGGAGGATATAAACCACATTTTATTAGGCACAGGCATATTTAGTCAAAATACTGTTGACGTGGGGATAGTAGTGTTTGAATAAATGAGATCAAAAGACTAAACACTTTCTATTTAATTAATGCCTCAGAAGAAGATAGAAGATTTTGCGCCTCGTATGTCAGTCTTAATTACTCTTCCTCTGTTTTAGCTAGAATTTTAAGCTGGACTCTGCATTAGGTGTCTAACAGAAATCTAATGATAAATGTGGAGGCTGACACTGTTATATGGTTTGGACAGGGGTAAAATGCCTAACTGCCCTCTATGCTCTTTTTTAGCCAAAATTTCAAGTGCCAATGAGATCAACTGAGGGTACACAACGTAAGTGAACATAAAATGTACCAATGAATTAGTCAGAATGCACAGACCAGAGAATTTTGCTTGTGCCTTTAGCTAAGAGCCTGTCAGAATTTTTTTATTGCAAATTTCCATTCCAGGGCCCTATTATATAAAAGAAACTCTCTTGGGTAATTTATAGAATTTGATATAATTTTTTTGACAATATACTTTCCATGAGTACAAAAAGAAGAGAAAAAATTTGAGGTCACTTTGGTGCATGTGCAGACTTAGTTTACTTCATTATGTTTTCCATGACCAGCAGACAAGAGTGTGGATGAGACATGTCTGAAACTTAATGAAAAAGCTGCTTTGATTTGCTCTGGGACATAAGGAATCGAGCACATTTTGTCAGGTGAAGCCAAAGGATGAAAGTCAATATGACTCAGTTTTAGAGGAGTCATGGCTTTTCTGTCCTTCAATTTATCAACCTATAAAATGGAAATAATGGGGAATGGTAAAAATACTAGTTTGTGAAGATTTAAAGAGTGTTTAGATAATGGTGTATAAAGTTTGTTGGACTGAAAGTGCCAAAAATTTCCATTATTGCAGAAGTACTGCCAGTGGTGGTGCTTGGCAAGAACTTTAATGGCAGTTACCAGCATTGTGTTCCCATAGGAGGCCTGAAGGAAAGGGATCTTTTTCAAAGTAAGCCATAAACCAGTTCAGAGCATGCTACTTAGTCCTGAGTTTATCTACCCATTTACTGGTGCCATCTTATCATCAATGAATTTCAAAACCATTTCTAAAAATAGGGGTGGAGCCCATTAAGAAATCTCTCAGAAGCCTTGATACTTATGATGGGTATCTCATCAGATGTGACTAATGTATCCTTCATTACAAAACTTGTGATGTCCTTTTGTATTAAGGTCCTATATCACTGGCCTCAGATATTCAGCTTCCAAGGTTTTCTTTGGATTGGTATATTCAGACAGACCTCTTGTAAGCTGATAATGAAGCCAAATTAGTAGAAGATAGTAGCAATTTTTTGGTGCAGTTTTGCTAAGTATTACTTGGGAAATAACTTTGCATTTATCTAGGTTATGTAAGACTGAAGCAGGCCAGTCATATGAATTAAAACAAAATACTTTGGTAAGGTAACATTATGAATCAGCTGTCACCTTTTTCATGAGATGGATGGGCAGTAGAGAAAGTGGAGGAGTCATATTTATGAGGCATGTTGAAGGGCAATTTCATCAAATTATGCAGGACTTGAGACGTAGTCAGAGACAACCATAAAAATAAGAGAAAAACTCAGTTCTGGGCATTACAGGTAATATTCCCGAACTCTAATTAAATCTTTGTTCTCCCCTATCAGAATTTTTCATTATGTCCCACTAAGTGAGTCTCTTGGTAAGCCTTATTTTCCAAGTTTGCTTGCTTATTAAGGAATTTTCCAATAAAGCCTGCTTTTATCTTGGCCAAGCTGAATGCAGGTTTTCTGAAGCCTGCAGGCTAGAAGGCACTGTTCCTAGATGAGGAAGAAGGCAACATCTTGCACTGGCATGATCAGATTCAGGTACAAAGTCATAATCTCAGTTGAGCAAAGGGTAGTGGTTACTCTCCAAAACAAACAAAAAAATACCTTGGAAGGGACGAACTTGAGAACAGATGCTGTCTAATGACATTGAGGACTTTAGATAAACTTTAGTGAAATTTATGTTACTTTAAAATGTGTTTTCTTGTGAGGATGAGAGAGGATGAGACATGCCATGTAATGTAATATGTCTTGTAATGACAAGATTGTTCAATATTTACATCTGAATCTGACATTTCCCAGACCTCGCTAGAAAGGCAATCTGTGCAACATCTCTGTGCTCTCAAGAGAAAAGAGCACAGAGCCTCTGGCCAAAAGTGGGGTGCTGGCTCCTAAAATCCTGAATGTCACAGGATTTATCCCAGAACACAGCTGCCAGTGACTATGACTCTGGCTACCCTTGGAGCCCCAAATGTCACCTCTGGGTTGATCTTGAAACACTGGGGGGATGAGTATTGTGTCCTGTGGAAAGGGCCACGTTCTGCGACGTTCACAGTTTTAGGAGCCAGTATGCCCCTTTTGGCCACAGGCACCTGCATGTGAGTGGTGGCCCTTTTCCACAGGAAGCAATACTCAGCCCCCAGTGTCTGGGGGTCAGGTCAGAGATGGCATCTGGGGCTCCAGGGGCAGCCAGAGTCCTGGTTGTTGGCAGCTCTGGTCTGGGAGAAATCCTGAGGCGTTCGCAATTTTAGAGGGCGGCACTCTACTTTCAGCTGTAGGTGCCTGCAGTGAAGTTGCTAAAATTGTTAAGTTCTGTATGTCTTTTCAAAACTTTGTGCTTAAAAAGGAGAGTTTTCTACTGAGGAAAAAACAAAGCTTCTCAAAATGGTTGTACTTTCTTTCTAGAGTCCTCTTTTAGCTACACTTAACTCTGTAGTTAGACTGATGGAGGATTGATGAATATTTTAGAATCCTTAAATAATTAATTTACACCCTAACCTCACTCAGGTTAGGTTCCTATTTATCAGTCCCAGATTTTCAAACTTTATCAGTTATCAGTCCCCTGAAGGGCAAGAAATTTTCCCTGTCGGCTTCTTTCATGAATCCAGCCAGACCCTTCTCCTCTCACTCATTTCTGCTGTGTTCAGGTGGGTTTCTCCTTTGAAGCATTTATTTTTGCACTGAATTTTCAATTCTTTCAGGCCCCAGGCCCTATGGTTTGTGTTTTGGATCAGTTCAAACTGAAACCTTTACATTATTGCTTCACTGTTGGAATGTTTTATATCTCACTGTGCCACGAGAAAAAATTAAAACTCTAGCTCAGCTTTAACTTTGCAGCATTATAGACATTCTGTATATATGAAGTTACTCAGATCCCCAAAGTACATTGTGAACTAAATTAGTGATTTGAAGTTCTCCCATTTAATGTTAAGTATCTTTAGAATTTTGAAGGTACCAGCTGAATGCACTCCGTAATAGCTTTTTGAGCCCTGTTCTTAATTTCTGCATATTATGACGTTTTCACCACATTTTTATCAATTGTTCCTTCTCTTTAGCTCAGCCATATAATAGAGTAATTGAAATAGTTCACTAGCATGTAACCACTTTGCATTAAAAGATACTAATGATAACACTTCAGACTTATTAGGGAACCTTTTCTTTCCCTTCAAAGTCACAGGGCTATACATATTAGATTCAATGCCTGTTCCAAGTGGGCAATTGTTCCACATTGGGTCCTTAAGTTGCAGAACTGAATATGAATAACTTTATATGCAATTTCTCAATATAACTCCATTTAAATGATTGTGTAATTCCGTGAAACTACATAAAGATGACAATATAGCTGCTTCCCAATTACATAATAGTTACAGAGTAGTCAGTGTTACAGTTTAAAATGTAATTGATTCTTAATTATTCTACCTCGGAAGAAAGGACACTGATTATAATTTCATTAGGGAGATTGAAATGACTCTGCAAAAATAATCAGCCACGTATATACATGCCTATTTTCTGTTTGTGAAGTACTGTTGATTTATCTGGTTTGTTTAGTTTTAAATTTGATATGCATTGAATTGCTATCCCAGAAGCAGACTGAATATAAAGCAGTATTGTTAGGCAAGTTATTTCAGGACAAGTAACAATGTACAGTTACAACAAGTAAGCAGCCAGAGTTAAATGTTATCACTTACAAACTCACTCAGCAAGCAGAATTGGGCTATCCATACTGCAGTTAATCCACTAATTGCACAGCCTTCTTGTCCCCCTGTCCTGTGGGACCCTGCTCCCTTTGCCCTGAGGTCAGAGCACACAGAGCAGAGTGCCGAGGGCACAGCTTCAGCAAGGTGTTGAGATGGTTGGGCCACTGTACGAGTCAGGGCTCTTGCATTGTTTGGCTTTTGATGGAAGGGGAGAGTCAAGCACTGCACATCTGCCCTGCCTGATAGTAGCTTCCTTCAGAAAGGCAGTTTTCCCATAATCTTCACCACCATTGTGGGAGTTTTTCATTCCATTCACATGATAAATGGAGCCTTTTGCCCATGTGATACAATTATTCTCCATGGTGGAAGCTAGGTCCGTTCTGAGGATACCTTCTATAATGCTCAGAATAGCATAAAAATATTTTCTCTGTTATTAGTCACACTTACAGTGAAAATGTGGCCATGCAATGCCTTTTGATGTGCCATAGTAACTTATCAATAGGATTATTCAGCTATGGACACTGTTCAGATTACAGGATGTTTATTCAAATGAGAAATTTCATTCTTCTATGCAGCCAGGTTTCTGTCTTTCTCTTACTCCCACAACAGAAAATAATTCTAAAGGCCACCAACACAAGGTTAACAAAAGACAGTTGTCAGGTGAAACACTTTCCACGGAAATGCAATACATTTAAACAATAAGTGAACATCCTCAAGGAGAAGTGGCCTTCATGGGTGGTTGCCTAGTGATGAGATCATCCAGTGCAAGGCTGACTGATTGGCAGCTCAGATCTGGAAAGCTATAAAAAGTCAGGTGGTTTTTTTCCAATTCAGGACAGGGAGCTGCATAGGAAATGTTTTCATTAGCTCAAAGTGAAAGAAACCTTCTGAGTGATATGAGAATCCATTTCATCTATATGCAGAACCTCCTGCAAGAGCTCCCTGAATCTGGCTGGGGCAGCAGTGGAGGGGGCTACTATGCCTAGAACACTTTGTTTTTCTAGCTTTTCCATTTGCATAAGATTGGAAAGTGCAAAATTTATTTCAGGCTGTAGTTAAACCCTCACTAAAACTTATATATAAATCATGCTTCTGCTGCTTAAACATGTGATTTACAATAATTTCTTCACACACAAACACATGTGCATAAGAAAGACAGCAAAGTTAAGTAGGAGAGAGAAGTCTGAAGTGATTTTTACTGTTGTAGGGAAGAGCACCCACCACAAGCAACCCTTGGAGTTGAAGGGCTTGTTGTAGATGAAAGTGATTTTGTAATTAAGGTCTCATTGTGTTTGTGTATACATTGTGACCCAAATAGGAAAAGCATAACCTCCCCCACCAATAACCACGTGAGTTTTGTTCAGAGAAATGTATGTGTTTTCCAGAGGATGGGAATTTGGCTATTGTCCCAGCTCATAAAATAACCTAGAAGGTGTTCTGCATCCACTGACCCTGGTGGTCACTGCTCTGTTTAAATTACCAGGAGTGAAAATGCTTCTTTTTTCATTCGGAGGAGCTTCAAAGTCAAATACAAAGAATTTAAATGACCTGCAAAATATTACATGATATTTTATTTTGGGTTGAACAAAATGTTTTAGATTGAACACAGATAAAATTTCTTATCCTTTTCTTTTGAGAAAAACCTCAATTTTACCCCCATATCTAAGCATACTTTTCATAGTAGGGTCTACATCTGTATTTTGATGATCTAGAATTGCATTAACTGTGATGTATTTAGCTTTGCAGAATCACAGAATGATTTGGCTTGGATGGGGCTTTTATAGATCTTCTAGTTCCAACCCCTTGCTGTGGGCTGTCTTCATAGAAGAGGTGTTCTGCTCTCTGATCATTGTCATAATCCTCTTCTGAACCCACTCTAATAAGTCCACGTCCTTTTTATGGTCCTGAGCCCCAGAGCTCAGTACATCACTCCAGGTGGTGTACTGAGAATCTTTGGTAAAATACTTTAAGAACAAATATGCATCGGCCTTGTTTTGGAATTACAGGCATTATGTGTTCCTGTGGCAGACCAGTCTGTGAAAACTGCAGTGACCCTGAATTCCAGTTAGAGAAATGCAGGCTGTTCGACCAGTTTCACTGATGCCTTTTTAGCTCATGTCTATTTCCTTTCTTTTCTTTAATACCTTAGCACCTTAAAAGGTACTACTGTTGGTAGTACACCAACAGTACTTTCAGCCATTCAGAGCATATCTGTACTTTTTTGCATGTAAAAAAATCACAGAATTAAGCAAAACCAACTTGCACAATGTCCATCAAATTGTTTTTTGGATGTACAAAAACTTCATTAATTGTACTGGCAGATTAAAAACAAAGCTAATCAAAACCAACCAACAAAACAGAAACCAAAAATGTAGGAAAAATGGCTCCATTTACCTAACCGAGATATGGAAATCTGATGCCTTGTCATGAGATACAACTTTATTTGCCCATGTGAAAGCTGGTAGAGTTGTCAACTCTGATTATCCAGTGAAGTTTCTAAGTTCCTTACAGAACCAGGCTACAGTGCTAAACTTGCTTTCACCTGCAGTGACTTAGCTTGCCCTCCTTCCTGTCCCAGTTCAGTCTGCAGATGACTGTTGTAGCCCTCTTATCATGCATGTCAGCTCATCTCCTGAATCTTTTATTATGTTCTTGATTCCTGATGATGCTTTCTTCAAGGTATCTTGAATCACTTCCAGACCTGATCTGACCTGTCTGTAGACACATGGTGATGATATTTAGTAGGGTAGCAGAACTAAGAATTAATTAAGAGAATTAAGATGTGTGATTGCTGATAACACATATTTATTGCTGTTAGTTCACTGGCATGTCTGAGGCTGGCAGAAGTTTTCCGTGGAGCAGGCAAATCAGGCTGTCTCACCACAGCAATTTGTTGGTCACACATCAGTGACAAATCCTGCCAATAAGGATCCCCTGCAAGCAGCTCTCAAAAGAGTGGTGGCCCTCTAGAGAGAAATAAGCCAAGGGCATTGTGTGACACAGAACATCCATGGATGCAACGAGATTGTAGTGATTCTTGTTTATCATTCCTGTTGCATTAGAATCAGATCTGGAGAAAAAGGCTCTGGCTATCCTGAGCTATAAAATGCTGTGACTTTGAAGGCCAGTGCCTTTCCAAGCTGTCTAAATACAGAATACAAGGGCAATAGTTTTTTGTAGTTTCAAATTTCTTATTTAATTTTTCTGGCAGTATAGCTAAGCCAGCTGTTGGACAGCAGTGTGCTGAGTTAGGCTTTTTGCCACATACTACCTGATATCCCTGAGTGGCAGAGAGTACCACATAAGGTAGAAAATGGTCTTAGAGCAACTCAGGGATGGGACTGTCCCTGGACAGGTATCAAACCCATCATTAGT
>VZTT01059682.1:135038-151432 GCA_013400855.1 Buphagus erythrorhynchus | reverse complement strand
AGGAAAAAAAAAAAAAAGCAAAATACTTTCATCCCAGAACAAAGTGACTTGCAGGTAGACTGTTCATCCCCCAGGGTAGCTAAATGATTGACAAAGTTATGAAGCTATTTTCCCAAGCCCTTAAAACTGTCCTTGAAATATGGCCCTCAAAATACATATCCTGGCAGATAGGGTCTTCATTATGATATGAGTTTCCTAATTTTTTTTTTAATGACACAGGAGTACCAACCACACATGTTTTGGATGAACATGATTGATGCTATGTATCAAAGCCTGGTTTGCTTCTTCATCCCCTATTTTGTAAGTGTTTGGTTTAAGCCATTCTATTTCAAGCATTTGGAGGAGAACTGGCAACACAGCTTAGGCTAAATTCTGTCTTCTTTCTTACAGACTTACTATGATTCAGAGGTGGATATCTTCTCTTGGGGAACTCCCATCACCACAATAGCTCTTTTCACCATCATCCTGCATTTGGCTATTGAAACCAAAACTTGGGTAAGGTACCCACAGCCTACATAGAAACTCACTGGCATAGACATAATTCTTCTCTTAGTGACACTTTTCAAAAACACAAGATGGTTGCTTCTTTCCCTCAGCACATTCTATTTTTAGCAGGCACTTTAAAAAAGCATGGAAATGGTTTTAAAATATGATCTGCGAACGGCTTTGTAGTGTTGTATTTATAGTAAGAATTTTTAAATATACAAGGCTCTAAACTCTTTGCTGTGCATGGATTTGACTCCAGAAATTAAGAAGTCTTAATTTAATTAAGTCACAGCAAATTTCTCAGAAATATAAAGAATCATTATACTTACGTTGTTGAGGTTTTTTTTGTTGTTGTTCTAGACTTTTCTCCACTGGTCATCTTGCATCTTCAGTATCATTTTATTCTTCTTTGTGGCTCTGGTTTACAATGCTTCCTGCCCAGTCTGCCATCCTCCATCCAATCCCTACTGGACCATGGAAAGGCTGATGGGAGACCCTATGTTCTATTTCACTTGCATTATATCACCAGTTGTTGCATTGCTGCCCAGGTATTGTATCTTCTCTCATATCTTTTCTTGTATGTAAAGGCACTTTATGCATATGATTGGGAGAGCAAGAACATTTTCCACTCCCCATCTTTTGTTTTGCCTGCCAGCCAACTCAGTTTCTTTAAGCAGCTGACCATTTGAAGTCAGGTTGTCTAACCTATTCTGTGCTCCTGACCACAGCTCCTGGCCAAGACCACAGGAATGGGATAGTTGTAGACTGTTGGTCAAACCTCCTGGCTGTGCAGAGGTTTGCTACCCTGTGAGGTTTTCTGTGATGCATCCAGATTCAGTCCATCCTCACATAAAATGCACAGTACCCAAATTCTGATAGTATGTTGAGGACCTACTTGCCTATTGGTAGATGTAGGAGGCTTGCTCTGCAGACTTATCCCCATTGCCTTTCCTCGTCAGGAAAGATGAAAGACTGTGTAATCACAAGGTGGATCACTGGCTAAAGATACAGATTTATTACACTGCATAATTAAGTTATTAATCAAAATATTAGCACAGCATTCAGAGCTGTCCCTCTGCAAGCTTTCTTGTGTAGAGCATTATTTTTCTATGTTGTACGTTTGTTTTGGATATTTTCCCTTAATAACGTATTGGGTATTTCCTTCTTTCATTTCTTCTCACATGCCCATTTTCATCTTGCAGATTCCTGTACAGAACCCTTCAGGGAACACTATTCCCAACCCAGCTTCAGCTTGGACGCCAGCTGAGTAAACTGCCCCCAGAGACTCGCACCCAGCTTCTCTCCAAGTTGAATGTAAAGGAGACAGTATGTCAGACACGACTCTTTGCAGACAGCTTCTCCCCAAGCCTTGGCTCAAATGCTAGTGATTCTTATAAGGCTGATAACCAAAGCACTCCTTTGCCAACCTCTCCTCAAACAAGGGAGTCACTTTTCCGAGAGCACGCAAAGGCAGAACATAAAACAGATCAGACTGCAGCTGCCTCTCCCCAGGGTGCTGTGTTGTATGAGGAAAACAAGCTCCCCTCATCAGCAAGCAGTCTGGAAAGGTCCATGGGGTTTCATGAAGTTCGATGTGGCACTTCAGAGGTGGAGTTGTTGCCTGTAGGAACAGCATTCCCATGGAGCTCAGCAGTCGACCAAGCAGACTTCAGTTTGTTGAAGTGGATCACATCAACGCCACTGTTCAGTCACATTGGGACTGTTTTACAGGTGTCATCGAGCAGTTTACAAAATGAAACACAGGACAGTATGTGTGTGCTTGGCTCTTCTTTGCATGTGGACTTCAAAGGTTTAAAAGAAGAGAGCTCAAATAACTTGCAGGACAAAACAAAAGGAACCCCAGCTGATCATTGTAAAAATGACAATTCCGAGACCACCTTTTTATGACATGGGCCATAAATATATTTATATATTTTCTATTTGCACACATTTATAGTGAGATTACTCTATTTGTTTCCAAAGGTGAAACAGAAAATCAAAGGTACAGAATGATTATTTAAGAATGTTTAAATACAGTTTATTGAAATAAGAGCTTTAAATATAAAAAGAAACACTTGAAAGTTCCATTTATATTGTTTTATTTTTTCATCTCATTTTGTAAAGAAATGCCTTTTCTTTATTTTTCAGATGCTTCTCTTTTATTCTGACACATACTGTAAAAGCAAAGGATCTATCTACCATATTTGAAAGGATTAGATTCAGCAACAATTATTGATATCATTATAGGCCATTCAGTAATCAAGGAGGAAAAACCATGATAATAAAGAGTCACTATATTCCATCCATCATCTGCTTGCCAGTGTATTTTGTCACTGAGGCAAAGCTATGGAGTTATTATACACCTCTCTGTAAATGTTAACAGTATCTTACCACCACATTAATAATACTGATATTTTATAAATGACACCATGTTCTGATATTGCAGCCATAGCATTTGATGTGTCATGATAAAACAATAAATAAATGACCATCCATATTGCAAAGTGACTTCCCAATTGTAACTCAGCCCTTCCCTTGGAGGAGCTGGTGTTTGGCCGGGCATGGCCTTACGCCATGCTGTACAGAAAGCTTGCTGCTTGTTTTTAAAGAGGGATTTGGTGGCAAAGAACTGGTGCCTCATGTCTGCTCTAGAGTCTGAGCTGGGAAGCCTGTGATCTTGGGTGCTGGAGCACTACCACAGCCACTGTTACTGAAGAAGTCTGTTCTGCTTGCTAGTGGGGTGAAGGACTGGCAGAGTGGAATTTTGTGAGGCACCTTTGCTGTTGTTTCAGCCAGGTTAGACCGAGACCCTGGGGATGGTGAAGCTAAATGACCAGCTGTGAGGGTATATGCTAACCAAAGTTGTTTGAGCCTGGTGTAAAGCAGGCTATCTCCAGCCCTGAAAGCAGGAAGCTGCACTGCTTTCTGAGGTTATCTCTGAGCTGACCTCACATGGTTGTAAACCCCAGACTGCCACTGGTACCTGGGTGTGCAGCTGCCCTGTGCCAGCCTGATGGATCCCAGGGGCTTTAGCCTGGCACATTGCTTGGTTCTTTCACACCTGGTCACCATGACCACATATGAACTATCTGCTGCACTTCTTTTCCTCATCACAGGTTTTCATGGCCTTTGTATTGCTTGCCATCAGTTTTTCTAAGGCCACAATTTGTTCGTGCCATGCTCTGTGCCTGGCAACTTGCCTGCCATGTGGATTGGCTCAGCGTGGTAAGACACTCTACCTACCATCTGTCACTTGCTAATTCACTCAGGATCTTTTTCTTTTCAAAGATTTATATACACTGGCCTCTTTCCCAAAGACTGAATTGATAATATGATACTGTAAAATGCCAATGAAAGGAAGATATGAAAGCAATGTAAATAAGAGCAGTCAGCCTGTAAATATGTTACCCTCATGAAACATGACACATCCGCATGTAACTAAACTGCATTTGGGGTTTAGAATTGACTAGGGACGGAAGAAAGGCACTAAGGGACTCGCTATTGCAGTTTCCTGTGAAAAGCTTTTAGCATATGATTGATTTGAAAAAAACAAACCTGAAGCTGAACTTCTTCCTTTTACCCTTGAGATAAAGATGAATGTTGGTTTATATGTACAGTTTCTAGTGGAGGAAAGCACACCTATTGACTCATTTGTTACTGGCTGAAAACGTGCTAGCATTCCTCTGCTATAATAATTGTGATAGAAATGGGGCAGTTCAAGTGGCCTCTCAGTTTCCAGAAAGGCAGGTCGGGTATCTGCCCTGTCAGTGCCAACACGAGCCAGGAGTGTGGGTCTGGGCACACCCCTCTGAAGCAGTGCTCTCAGAGCATTCTCTGCTCCCTGGCAGGGCAGCCTGCAGGCTCAGCTGTAGGAACCTCCTTTGCAAAGATCTCTAGCTGGGGGAGACAGCTCCCTGTCAAGTATCTCTGCTTGCTCTACCAGCCTGCTGGGTCTTGATAGTAACTGTTGGGACGACTGCAGGTGAGTTTTTTGCAAGGTTAGCTGGCTGTATTTAACACATCCTGTGCAGAGATTGCCATTGTAAATAACTCATCTGTGTGGAGATGCCGTGTCTTTTAATGTCAGAAGAGAAGTCAAATGACACTTTGAAATGTGTAAATGCTGCCATCTGGTTAGAAACCTTCATCTGCTTGTAAAACAGGATCTCACAGAAAGACACAGTGTCAGATACCAGGTGGGCAGAGTTCATAGGTTTGCAGGATGTTAAATTCAGTCTAAGAGTGTCACGGGGTCATAGCAGGAGCTTGCCAGGGATGTTGCAGGTGTGTGCCCTCTCTCAGTTAAGGCAGCAGCCCTAACAGCCAGGCAAGGATCTCCTGAGCTTATTGACTTCTCTGCATCAGGAGTCACCTCCTTTTCACAGCAGGATTGGTGTCCCACAGGCCTTTGTGGGATTTGCTGGCAGCAGAAAGGGCTGGAGCATCACTGGGTTTTGGCTCAGAGCTGCATTTCAGGATACTCTTTTCAAAAAGAACCTAATTTCCTCTCTGCCATGCCTTTGCAGTACAAGATTCGGTTTAGTTGTTGTGCTTTCAGTGTTTCAAAAATTATTTCTGTAAGTAAGGGATAGAAGGGTTCCTTTGAGACTGAGAGGTGCTCACAGATAGATGTGTTAAGTTGCCACTGTGGGTGTGACTTGTACATCTGCATCATATATTTAGGGAAACTGTAGATCTCAATCCTCAGCTGCTGTAACTATCATAGCATCTGCAATATCTGCAAGCTGACTTACCCAGCTGGGAATCAGGCCTCCATAACTGCTCTAGTTTGTTGCAAAATGAAAAAAAAAAAAAAAGCCACAAAAACCTTAGAGGTTTATTTTGAAATACCTAAGATGTAAATTTATCCCCTCCTACTAAAAGATAAAATATCTTTATTGTGGCAGCAATCCTTCAAAAATGTATTAATTTAATCTTATATAAACCAAATAATCCTGCTGACCTGAATGGAGCAGTGGCCTCAGCAGGGTTGCTGCTGTGCCTACAGATAGGAAGGAAGATGTGCCACACTGAGGCCAACATGTGCCAAACCCACACAGGGCATTAGTTACCTGAAGGCAAGAACCAGGTCAGTTGGATGTCAGCAAGCAAGTTGTCTCCATTTTCTTTTGGGAGATACACTGTAAAATAACATCAATAAAGTGTAATTTAAATCACAGTTTGGAGAGGAAAAAAAGCTCAAACAGATTGCACATTTGGAAAGAAAATATTAAGCAAACAAATTATTTACATTTTAAATCACTTCTCTCTTCAGCTGGCAGAAGACAAACACATCAAAGCATGTTACTTGCTGGGCTTTAGGACTTGTAAACATTTTGAAGCTGCTATTAATATTTGAAACATTTTAGCTAAATAAATACTAATTTCTTTTTGAAGCTGTATACATTGATTTTAATAAAATAGAATAAACTTGTGAAGTTATTCCTGTTGGTGCAGTTGAGGAGTTGTTGTATAAGGCAAAACAAAGCTTTAAATGTGTGTGGCTAATCCACAAAAAGCATGCAACTCTTTATGGAAAGATTCCACAAGGCAATTAAAACAATACCCCTGTTTGTGGTGTTTCACCAACAACAGCCCCCTGTACACTGTTTGAAATATTTGCACTGAATTCTGCAAGCACTTCTGTGTCTGCTTGATGTTTCTGGCTGAAGTAGTCCCAATGAAATTAATGACTGAGAAGAAGAGAGTTGTGAATTAAGCATCACAGTGTTCCCTACTTCTTAGTATTGTTTGTGTCAACCAGCTTCTCAGTGATTTATCCATTTCAAAAAATCCTTCTGGATGTATAAAGATTTTTTAGAAACAGCCAGAAGTGTTCTATCAGGATGGCTCTCTAATCTCAGAAATTACACCTCACACATATGCCAGGGCACTAGAACTGGGCATATAAATGTCAAAACAGGAACAAAACAAGCTTCCAGTGTTTTTTCCAGGCTTTTTCAGCTATACATCACTGTTCTGTGTGCCCAGTCATGAATCTGCTTGCCACCCTCCTGCACTGGCTGTGAAACCACAGCCACACACCCTGATTGAAATTTCCTCAGACCTTTTCAGATAATTCAGAGACTGCTCTTGCTTTTATTACATGACTTCCTCAACGACCTTACTTTGAACTTTGACTTATCATTTATTCACACCCAATTCACTGCTCAGGGCAGCAGTCTGTGCTTGCTCCTGAAGGCTCTACCCACTCAATCAACAAGTACTGCTTTGTTGTGCCTTGAGCCACCTTTCCAGTGTCATGCTCACCTTTTGCTCCACTCCAGGCTTACACATCCTAAACATTACTGACTGCCCAATCCACACACACAAGATATGGAGGATCTGAGGAGGTTTAGTCATTCAAGTTGCCATATTAAAGGGTTCTGCGTGAATACTGGTTTCAGTAAGTGCAGATGTTCAGCTTAAAATAAACTGTCAAAATTGTGTGTGCTTGAATCATCTGGGAGTGACAATTTATAAAACATAAACATAAATCTGCATCAAAACTTGAACTAAATAAATACATTTTTTAAAGTCTCATGTTTTTGCAGCAGCTGGTTCTTGATCAAGACTGATCTATGCCCTGGGCATTTTTCAGTTCAGCATTAAGGGCAGCCATGTGCTTTTGTAAGGGAGCAGTGGCAGTTCTGTAAATAATGTCAGTTCTGAAAACAATGCTGATAAAGCCATGCACTATGATGGCACAGTAACAGGTATGTGTCAAAGGCACTGAGGAAGCCATGAGAAGCAGGGGTATGCAGGTGCAGCAAACTGGGGGAAGGAAAGGCACTGCTGGATACTATTCAGAAGTCCCGTGGCTGTTAGAGAGATAAGGGGATCTTCAGAGCTTCCCAACTCTCTTTTTTTTTGCCTTTGCAAAGGTTCTGCACATCTTCCTCGCTGGCTGCTGGTGGACTTGACTTCATTAAGCTTAAATTTTACTGGAGCTGTACCACAAGTGAATTTGGTTTGTTACATGCAGCTGAGAATGGATAAGGGGTTGGAACAGAACTGATGCTGACTCAGTTGGAAGTAGGTCAGCAATTGCTTTGCAAACAGGAACATGCTGGCTGTGCCCTGGTGAGGAGTTCTCCCAAGCCAGGAACCAGGGCAGGTCCCACTACTAGTCCCACAGTTACTCCCTGTGTATTTGAAAACCAGGGCAGGAGCCATAGCAAAGGAACCCCAGTGCCCTCCCAGAGCATAGTGACCAGGAAGAGAAGCAACAGATAACATGGCAGAGAAACTTCCTGCTTCATGAGGAATCTCCTGTGCCATTGCACAAAAGCCTCCATGTTTCTCTCCCATGCTCTGCAGTATGAATCCTGGCCATCAGAAAGCCCCAGGGATGGTTGCACTTCCTGCAATGGAAGATGCTATGGGGAGTCCTCTGCTGCCTCCTGAAGGGGTCCCTGAAGCACCTGCACTGAGACCACTGTCCCCGGGATGACAGGCACCTTTGCCAGTAGCAACAGCTCCATTGGTGACCCCATGTGCCTCCCATGAGGGTCCTTTCTGCTGAAGGAGACTCCGTGTGGTCACATCCCACATATCTTCAGCTGAAAAACACAACAACAAAATGTTTTGCCCTGGCATAAGAGGTTCAACAGGTAAAGATTTACAAATGTCTCTGGGTCTGGATACCCATATCCAGACAAGGATTTTCCAGCTGTCCTGGGCTGTGAAACCCTGTAGTGTATCACACACTCAAAGAGATCATGGTTCTTTGTTGCTTTAAAATCTCCTGTGGTTTCCCAGGAGCCTGGCCACCCCTAAATCTCAAAATCTAGAATTAGAAGCCACTGTTGAGAATGGCAACAGTGTCATGATGACTATGCTTTATTTACATGGAAGAAGAGCAAAGACTAAGTTTTAAGGAAGGTTTTTCTATGTAGCTGCATGAGGAATTCTCTCTATTTGGAGCAGCAGCTTCCATGTGGCTTTAAGTGCACATGTTTGCTCTGTGCAGTAATGTCTCCCCTGATACATGAAGTGCAGCACTACATAAATCCTTCCAAGATGAGGTGTAGCACATCCTCGCCAGGGCAGGCAAAGACAACTGTGTCCGGCAGCCAGCTCTGCTGCTGGAAGGACTTTAGTTGAGTCAGTGTTGGAACCCTGGAAACCGAGAATTTTAGACTTTCTATGCTGATAGGCACTGACCCCCAGCAAAACACTGCTTTTAACCTGAGGCTGTGGAGAAGGCTTCCAAAATTGAATAATAGAACTGGGATCATGAATGTGTAGTTTGAATAAAGGTATGTAGTATCACATGGCAGAAAACTTAGAATTTAAGGTTTTAGAACATAGCAATATATAAAAAGCAAGATGGAATGGTAGAAGTTCTGTCCTCCATCTTCACCTTCTTCTTCATGAGTTTGGGTGATCTTGTTTAATTAGATAAAAAAATCCACATTGCGGGTCACGAGTGATTAGCTATTAAGTTAAAAGTAAAAATAATTTAAGTGTCCATTCTTAATTGGATAATTTGGCCTTAAAAGGCCTTGTAAAGGGAGAAATATGTCTTCATTTTTAGCTTGTTAGCTAGAAGCGCTGTTAAACTCACTGTAATGTAAATAAGAATTAATAAACCTGAGTCCAAACAAAAAATACCGTCTCTTGAACATTTAATCCTGACTCTAACAAAAAAAAACAACAAAAAAAGGCAAAAAATAAAATAAAAGCTCTAAAAGTCCAATTTCATCAGCTCATCTTGCCCAGCACCCATCTGTGATGTAACCCTGTGCAAGGTATGACTAAATAAGAACCTTCTTAAAAGCAAGTTAAAGGCATCAGCATTTAGCTTGCTCATGGCTGCTCCTGCAGCATGGAAATAAATACACAATGCATGGAAATAGTCTGTTAGTGAACACAAAATGCTTGAAAGAGCCTTCTGAGAGATTTGGAAAAGTGTAAGAGCTGGCCAAGGTGAATAAAAGCTGCTGAGACCAGGTGGAGTGTCCATTCCGTCTGTAGGGAGACAAGCTGGGACTTTAATTCCTCTTCATTACCTGGGCAGTTCCCCTAGTCAGGACAGGGTGCAGGTTTCCAGAGGCAGTGCTGACTCAGAGCTGGACCAAGGGGCCTCTCACTTTGGCCCCACAACTCCTAAACACAGCACTGCTGTAGCTAAAGTTAGCATTTCCTGGCCTAAAATTCACCATGGTATATTGCTGGTGCTTGTTCATCACATTTTCCAAAGGCTGCCGGTTTTTAAGTCTCCAGTTTATTCCTGGACCACCCATTTTATGTACATGAAGGCACTGAACTGTCCCTGCAGCCAGACTTGCTTGGATGTAGTTCCTATCTTTTCACCCTTCCTCACTTTCCTTCCCAAAACACAATGCCCACAAAAATCTACTTGGACTTTTAGAAACCCAAACCACAACAGAGATATTGCTCACCATTTGCACGCCTAGAAACAAACCAGAAATGTGCTAATGAAAACAGCAGAGATGCTTCTTGTTTAAGCAGCATTTTGGCTGACACGTCCTTCACACCCCCCACAACTGCCCACTGAAGGGCCTGACGCTGCTTATCCCATTCTTTATGTGCAAATGCTCCAAAACTTGAGAGCAAGAAGGGGGATATTGAGCTTTTCACTTTAAAAACCTGAAAATGCAAAGCTCTTCCTTTTTTTTTAAATCAAATTGCTGATGAAAATGTGGGGGTTATATTTACTAAAAACCCAAATTACCAACAAACTCTCAATCACCCGTGTGTACTGTTAGAGCTGCATGAACCATTTTTATCCTGAGTGGGCTGGGTGTTTGCAGTTTGTAAGATCCCTGTCATTTTGCAGACACAATTAACTCCATAGCTGGATTGTTTTGCTTAACACTCAAGAACTCAATAAAACCATTATAGCAAAAAGCTCCTTGTAAGATGATGGAAAGTTTGAGTTGGCATCATCTGGAAACTGAGGGCAAATGATGACATCATGGGAGGCACTGCAGGCAAAGACTCCTCTCCCCTGGGGGTCCATGGAAATTATCCATCAGTTTTAGGTACCAAGACCTGCAGTTCATCTGAAGTTTTCTGAGCTTTGAAGATTAAGGGTGAATTAAATCATTTATATCCAAATGTACTGGTGGTGTCTGCAACCATCAAAAACAGGTGGCAGCATTTCCTGCCCATTGAGTGTTGCTTTAAGCAAGGCCTACAGTGCAAGGAAGCCAGGATCTTGGATTATTCAGTGCTAAAGAGAGAAAGAAAGATGTCAGCTTTTCCAAAAATACCCCTTGTGGTTTTGTTGCATTCAGTTGGCTGCTGTTGTAGCCCACCAGCAACCGCCCCCTTGCCAGATGGCTCTGGCTCATCCAGGACTGAAGTCGAGCAGTGACTCCTGTCATGAGGTTTTGGGGACACATCAAATGCTGAGAGGTCTCAGTGAATACCTCTGCCCCTCCCTGTCCCCAGGAAGGGGTCACAGTGGGAGTGGGGGACTGTCCCAGCCCTCTCCCAGCCCCTGGCAAATCTGCACCTTCTCCATTCCATGGAGCACCTTCTGGCCCCACACATTCCCCTCCAGAGTCAGCAGCATAAGCAGAGGAAAGTCATGTCCAAATACATTTCCAAACAAGCATCCACGGACCATTCTCCTCCCTGAAGCTCCCTGTTCTCATCCTAGTCTGATATAACCATTCACTGGGATCTTGCTTCAGCCAATTTTACTTCTCCACATAGCATTACCACGATTTCATCCCATGCACTGCAGCCAGGGTTTGTTCTTTGTCCTGGGGGCCCTTTAGAAAAATAAAATTAAAAATATCCCGTTTTTGGGAAGGGCAACTGACAAGGGACAACTCTGGAACACAAGCCCTAAGTCTGTGTGCACCAGGAGGTGCTTTACCATGTAAACAATTTTACAGGTATAGGTGCACCACCAGTATTTTCCATTCTGTGGAATGTGCAGAGAAAACCTGCTTAAAAAATTAATAGCATTCATCCCATCTCCTTCTCTTCTCCAGCACTGCTCTGAGTGTGGAATTTCTCCTGCCTGGCAGCCCTGAGCCAGGGACAGCTATTCAGCTCATCATCCTTGTCCATCCTCAAGGGTGGGTCCCCAGCTGGCCCCTCTAGCACAGTCTGGAGGTCACTGTCTCTGGCTGGGCCAGGCCAGGGGTAGCTCTGTGCCCAGGAGCTGTCACAGCCCACTGCTGTGTTTTGAAGAGGAGAACACTTTTGTTTTTCAAAGAAAGCATGCTGACTTCGTCATGTTTAAATAATAGACTTTTGAACACTACTTAGAGGTAATTCAGTGTTGTCTGAAGAGAGAAGCAATTTACATTTTCTTTGTTCAGTGTTTGTTTGGAGCGGGAAAAAGAACCAAGAAATATAAGTGACTGCATTACCACACTGTGGCCTTTTCTTTTTAATCACCTGCTTGAAGTCCAAAAAGCCCTTGTATCCTTCTGTTCCCATCCCCAGCTTTCATTTCAAGCCACTTGTTATCTACAAAGAGAAAGTATGCTTCTGCATAGAGGGAGGGAAAAAAAAGTTAATAAAAAAACCCCTGTATTTGAAAGCAACGTGGAGATTTTAAGCCCGTATCTAGGTGCCTTGAGACAAAAGCTAAGCTTCAAGGGTCTTCAAGCAGGGAAACCACATTTTGCTCCTTAAAAAGTCAAAAAAGAAAGAGTTAAATAAAATCTGTAATATTTTCAATTATATTTGCTTCAAATATAAGTGAGGCTTATCCTTTAGAAACCTGTTTGAGGCAGGTTTGTGAAGACTATTTAAAAGGTCAGGATATTTATACGCCACTGTTAATCTGGAAAAAGGCCATACTACATTGAAAATTGAGCTTCCTAAAATAGCACTCACACTGCTAACTAGCCCTATACTTAATTACTGCTTTTGTCCCGTCCCCCCCTTCCCCATTTTTTAAGGGTGTGGACTCCCAAGGGTCCCTGGGCTCTGCACAGGGCACACCCTGTGCTAGGTGGTGCCTGGGCACAGTGAGTGCCTGTCTGTGCCAGGCTGTGACAAACCTCCAAAACAAACCACCACACAAAGGCAGACTTGTCTGCTGCCACAGCCCATCCCCAAGAGTTTCCCATGCAGGGCTGCTCTGCTCTAGAGCTTTTCCTTGGCAGTGAAGGGCAAGCAGACGAGCTTTGGACCCAGTGAAGAAATGACACGCAAGCCAGGAGAAGAAGAGTAATAGTGGGGAGAAATATTTTTTTTTTCTAGCGTTAATAAGGAAAAGAAGATGCCACAGTGGTGCTGAGCTTTAGTAAGGTTTTTTCTTTCTTTTCATCTCCTTGATAAACATGTTGCTCCATAAATCTTGGCACTCAGCATTCCTCTCTGCAGTCCTTTGTAACTGAAGAGGAGATGCATTTATGCACTGGCCAAGGAGTGAGCCATGTCTCTGCACTAAATTACCCCAGTACATATATTTAGTCAAAAGCCACAACTGAATAAACCACTCCACTCACATTTGGCCATCTCTAGATGAGCCAGGGAGGGCTGGCTGGAAAGGCAGAACCTTCCCCCTGCTCCAGCACAGCCAGAAAGAGTAAATGAATTCAGCTCCAGTGACAGGGCAGCAGGCTGTCGACAGGATGCTGTCGAGTGCCATGGGATGCAGCAGAACCTGGTGGAGTACAAGATGAGCTCTTGTACCACAGATGCTGCCTTGGGCTCTCCAGGCTACTGGCAGGGACAGGATGTCACCCCTGCAGAGGCAGCTGCCACCATCCCTGTGTAAATTCCTGATGGTAGATAAAAGCCCAGTGCAGGTGCAGAGGAGTGGGCACACAGGCTTGTTTGAGCCTGCTCAGTGTACAGATGCCAGGTTTACTCCCTTACACAAAACCTGAGGGGTTTGCAGGCTGAGATGAATGCATTCCTGTCTGAGGCAGAATTCTCCTCTCACTGAAAAGGGCAGCACAACTTGACATCTCATTTTGGCACCCAGAATGACTGTATCTTGTATTTGCAGGCCAGAGCAAATTGCCTCAAGGCCCATGTAAGTATGAATTATAGACTGAACCGATCATCTATCAGACCACCAGGATGGAGGATCCCAGCTTGCTTCAGCCACTGGGCCAGGAGGAAAACTGACTGATGACTCCCACTCAAGCCATGAAACTAAGCCTGGCAGGCACAGAGCAGCTGTCCTGACTCTCATGCCACCTCCCACCTCACAGCCACATAGTCCCAACCACCTCTGCAGACAGAAATTCTCCTTTGGGAAGCACCCAACAGCAACAACAGCAACCCCTTCTTGTTTGTTCCACATGTGCTTTCTCCAAGAAGGTAACAAGCTTGATACCAAAGCAAGACCTTCCACTGATTCTTGACAGGATGTGGCACAATTAAAAAAGAAAAGAAGGCTGAACTTAGACACACAGACTGCAACTACCCTAAGAATGAAGTTTTTATGCTCAGCATTCAGCCTCTGCATCTGTGGAGACACACACACACACACACACACACACACACCCCCTCTTTTTACACTCCTCTTCACAACCATCCATATCTTTCCACCAACCTGAGATGGTACATTGGTTAAACAATGAAGCTACAGTTAGCTGGGGAAAGCTTGATCCTTTTTTTTCCTGTTGCTCCACAGGCTACCTTAACCTGGGGACACTAGAATTTTTTTTCAGAATTCATAAAAATTTGTATGATTTTTTATTATTAAACAACCATCACTTTAATTTGCTTTCTCTCAAGTTAATCGATTAATTTGGGCTTGTGTGTGAATTTCAGGTTTCTTTTTTATTTGATATTGGGCTTTCATGGTAAGGTTTTGTCAATGGGGGACTACAGAGGTGCCTTCTGTGAGAAGGTACCAGGCACTTCCCCTGTGTCCAATGAAATCAGTGCCATCTGTAACAGTGGTATTTGCACCACTTAATTAGTGGCTTGTCTGAAATTTCTTCTGTCTTCACTCAGAGCCAGGATTAAAAAACACAAAGGAGACAAATTTTCTCATGTTCGGGCTTGGTTGTTTATTAAATCTTATCTAAAGTACAGAGAGTTCAGCAACACTTCCAGCTACCAGCTAAAAGTGAGCAAAATGGAGGTGAACCTAGCTAGCTACAAGGTCTCTTAAAGCTAAACAATCCAATAGAGAATTCACACCTATATTATTTATACTTTTGACCCAATAACCAAACTCCTGTGACCTGCAGTGCAGCACTAACTGTCCAACCAGAAACTACTACTCGAAATCATGAAGAAGGAAGATGAGCACCGAAAGAGACACCACCCAAAATCCTCAATCTTGTCCCACACCTATTACTATATTATAAAAACCTCAAATTTAAAACCCTTCACCATGTGAAAGCATACACTTCTATTTAACTACACAACCATGACTTTAACTCCATCATTTAAATTTGGAAGCCTTCTCCAAAGCCTCAGGTCAAAAGCAGTGTTCTCCAGGGTGTCAGTGCCAGAAAGCACAGAAAGCTCAAAAATTCCAGGTTTCTGGGATCCAACACCATCCAGCTCCAATAAAGCCCTGCTGCTGTCCAAGGCCGAGCCCATCGGTGCCAGTGGGATAACAGATTTCAGAATGGACAAAAACCTCTGCACAACAGCAGCTGAAACAGAGGAGTGAGAATATGTGAGAGCCCTGCAGAACTGAGGTCAGTGAAGCAGGATGGGGAGGAGGTGCTCCAGGCATTGGAGCAGAGATGCCCCTGCAGCCTGTGACAGACCATGGTGGGGCAGCTGTGCCCCTGGGGGACCTCATGCCAGAGCAGGATACCCAAAGGAGGCTGTGATCCTGTGGGATGGAGCAGCCTGCTGGCAGCACCTGTGACATGGGTCCCCTGTTGGGACACAGGTCCTGCCAGCAAACCTGGTCCAGCATGAGACCCACTCTGGAGTAACTTGTTCCTGAAGGACTGCATGCCATGGAAGGGACCCATGCTGGAGTAGTTTATATGGGAAGGACTTGTTTCAGAAAAGTCCATGGAAGACTGAGGTTGAGCCTGGGAAAAAGAAAGAGGTGAGGGGCAGCTGTTTTAAAATTTGGGTTTGTTCCTCATTACGCTACTCTTATTTGGTTGATAATAAATTATAATAAATTAAACTAATTTCCTCAAGCTGAGTCTTGAGTTTTGCTTGTGATAGTAACTGCTGAGTGCTGTCTCCCTGCCCTTATCCTGACCCATGAGCTGTTTTTTATGTTTTTCTCCCCATGTTTTTCATGTCCAGCTAAGGAGGAGAGTGATAGAGCAGCTTTGGTGGCTACCTGGTATCCAGTCAGGATCATCCCTCTACATATTTATTCATCTACTCAGTAAAATACCATCAGGTTTTTCAAGTGCTTATTACCCTAAAAAATATCCAAAAGCATATAAAATCAAGTACTTTTTCTTTACTTTAATTGCTGAAAGCTGTATTGATTTCAGAAAATGCCAGCTGATTTCTGTATAATTTTTTTATTATTATTTTCTAACTGAGGTACTTCTAGAGTTGCTGGCCGCAACACACCCCTGAGGTAGAGCCAGAACCTGGCAGTGCATGACTACAAAGCATCCCACCTCTAATACTGCTTTTAAGCCTGGCCACTCCCTTGTTTTTCCCCTTTTTATTTTTTGGGGGACTGTATTCATGCTCAGTTATTGAAGGAAAACTTCTGCCTGAGGAGTGGATCCTTCCTCATGCTCTTTAAAAATGAGGGCCTTGTTTTATTCCCTCCTCTAACTGTAGGAAGCTGTAGTCCAAGCCTTGCTCCATGAGGAAATTCTTATCCCTCTGGGCAGCACTCTGCATATAACAAAATCTGGGGCCATTTCTGCATTCCCTCACCAGACCTGCCATTAAATACTATTATGAACCTGTCATCCTTCTGGGCAATGTGACTGCTGGGGGTGCCCTGGCAGCATGAAAAAGGCCAGCATGACCTGATTCAGAGTAGATTAAAGAGGGATTTTGCT
>VZTT01059682.1:107624-125001 GCA_013400855.1 Buphagus erythrorhynchus | reverse complement strand
TTTCATAAGAAATTCAAGACCACAAAACCCAGTATATTTTAAGAAGAAAATATTATTTCCCATGAGGACTGGAAAGCTAGTCACAAGGCATACATCCCTTTTTCTTCTGTGGTATTCACAGACCTATGTATAACACACATTTTAGGACCAGGTAACCAGAAAACTACACTGCATAACTCACATTTGTGGACATGTCTGTGACAAAAGAGATAGACTGGACTCATAATTTCCCTCTGAGCCTTCCTAAGCTGCAGAAGGCTTGAGCCCAGGTAAAAAACTTTCTGATGATCTCTAAGGTCATTCTATTATTCCATGCCATAGGTACAGGTATAGATATAGATAATTTTTTTTAATAGTAAAATACACTTTTCCTCTCAGGAGATAAATGTATGCAGGGATTCCTGACTATACCAGCCTCCAGAAAAATATACATGTGTTCACACATATACTCACACATGTTGTCTATGGGTAGTATTATAGGGAGATTAGTTTCAAGCTTCCTCTGTTTCATAAGTGCCTCAGCAGAACTGCATAAACAAGCACAATACAAGGATATAAAGGGTGTGGGAGTCATTTTTTATAACAGACGGTAACACAAGTAGCTGATGACAGCAAAAAATAAGTGATTGCCTCAGAAACTGGAAGTCTCTATAGCTGAATGGTGCATTTTCTCCTTTTTGACCTCAAAAGCATTCAGGAGTAAAAGGTGAGTGTCCTGCTTTGCTTTCTTATTCAACTCTGGTGCTGCAGCTGAATTTGAGCACTGAATGTGTGCTCAAGGATGCATTTCTCTCCCATTTCTGCTCTTGTTTGCAGACAGTCAGAGAGTATTAAATATTACCAAAAAGGGATGCCAAAATTAAATTCTCAGAGGAAGGCATTTTTCAAAGATTCCTCATCATTGATAATAATTTCATCTAGTAATATTCGGGGGGAAAAATCAGAAGTGTTTCAGCTGGTACCTAAGTTCCATGAATGCTCAAATTAAGGAAGTTTAGAAGTGAAGGGTACATTATCAATAGTAATCATGTTAATAGATGTGATTGCTGATGGATGTGGCTGATGGCCTTGCAAATATTGCATACAATGCCCTTTTTTTTCCTCTTATTTTTAATATATTGCTTGGCACAGCTATCACTCTCATTTTTCTGAGCAGGTTTCAGGGCGATGTGGTCTCTGTGACATTGGCATGGTGTAATAAGACCAATGTAGCTTCAACAGACCACGTTTCCTCTCAGTAAAGCACCTCCCACAGCACATCTTGCTGTGCTGCTCCCTAGTAATGACTGATCCACCCCAAAAGAGCTGCCCACCAGATATCTGTTACAAATGCTCATACAACCCATGCTAAGCCAGTTACAGGATTTGGGTCTGTTCTCCTATTTCACAATGTCACAAAAACATGGGTAACAAATGTTCAGGGGATGAGAAACTTCCCCTTTGCCTGTGTGAAGGGGCAGTGCAAACAGCAGCATTCGGATAACTGGGAACAAAAAGCAAGGTCAGCTCCACATTCCAGCAGACATGCAATGAGCTGAGTCTGTTTGTTATCTGCTAAAGGGACTCTAGATGACTGTGCAAGATCTGAACTTAATGAGATAAATCCCACCCTTGGGAAATCCAGTGCTTTTTCTGTATTGCAATCGCTTGGGCTCATGACTTGGGGTGTTTATGCTGCAAGTACAGTGTACTCTACACGATCATCTGGTTCCCCACATTCTGCCATGGGTGCTCCACCTGCAAGCAGCATATCCCTCCCCAAATCTGTCTTGTTTCAATATTTTGTGTAATGTTTAAATATTTTTTACATTTTTACATTTACAAACAATCTCCGAGGTCTGCTATTGACAAGATCTTATTTTGAAACCATTTTAAGACACAACTAAACATATCTCTTTTTTCCCCCAGAAAATAGACACTTACAGAAATAATTATTCCTCCTCAGCTCTGAAGTGTGATAACACAAATTGCAACATTGCAAACTAAAATAATTTCATTAGGAAGATAAGCCATATCCATCTCTCTTTTTTCAGCACCCTGAATGGCTTTAGCGCAGCAATGAGATATTTCTCTCCCTCCTTCCTCCACTCAAGTCACCAAGTATTCCACACCCTTGCTGCTAGATCAAAGGCAGCCAGATGATTCAAAGATTTATAGTATTACTTAGTAAGGGCAAGTGCGAAAGTCAAATGGTAACTTCCCAAGAGACTGATTGCTCTGAACTGCAGCTAATACAATTCACTGACAGAGAGTTATGAAGACATTAGTTCACACCAGGGCAAAATAAAAGTGCCATGTGGGCTCTGATGTTATTACCAAACCCCTATCAACACTGCTGGCAAGTTACCATTCAGAAATATGGCTGTTTTCAGCACCCGTGGACCCCAGTATAGTCCACCTAAAGTTTCTAGGAAATTATGGGTTTCACTGTATTTTTCATTGGTACTAGGTTTTCATAGCTTGAAATGGTGAAGGGCTCTGGCATTGCATGGCCATTTTACTCCTTCAAAACCCTTCTGCAGTTCCATTGTTTACAACTCCATTTAATCACTGCAGAGGCAAACTTACTGTGTGTTCCCACAAAGCCAATGTATCTCTGTGGCATTTCACTCCATCCCACCATGGCTGGAGCCAATCTGAGTGCATCTACTGCACTAAATGGCCAGCTTAGGCTGCTGGTGGACACACTGCCTGCACATAGGTCTGCACCCAGCAGTGGCCTGGAGCTGTGCTTTGAAGAGGAGATACATGCCTCATTCCTGCTGTGCACCAGCTTATCACAGGGCTCAGCATCCCTGCATCCACTTCTGAGACTGCTTCTCCTTTCTTGGTCAGTCCCAGCTGAAGGCTGGGTGGATGGTCTCACTATTTGCACTGGGGCTCAGCTTGGCCTTTCCCTATAGTGAGTAAAACAGTAAACTCCTACCTTTTTCTATTTCAGTTTTAGGAATTTTTTTAACAGGCCAGATGGAGAGGGAAATAACAGGGAAGGGTTGAACATTTGTTTTCATTTAATGAGTTTTGCACTTGCCCTAAGAGTCTGCTCAGGAGAAAAACCCTTGCAAGCTTTAATTTATACAGCAGCAGTAAGAGAAGTTATGGGGAGTGGGGGAAGGGTGAATAATTCTGTTGTAGCCTTTCTTCCACTTACAGAAATAAAATGTATTGAGATCGTGGGAATGTCTGTTGTCTTCTGGGAGCTTTAATTCTCTGCAGTATCACTCAGCCCAGGGAAGAATAATAGCTGAAGGAGTCCTCCACTGATCACCTCATTACCCTTCAAAGACCATCAAGGGAATAGGAACCTCTGGAGGAGTGAACCACTATTTCTAGGGAGGCATGGGGAGTTTCATTTCACTGTGACGCAGGTTTTCTATTTTCTTACAATAAAAAATAAAGTACCTCGATTTGCAGAGACTTCCTTGTAGTTCTCTTCACAAGAGCTGCAGGTGCTCCCCTCAGCACCAACCCACCCTGGTCCACGTTCATGTCTTTTCATTTATTCTGACCAGTTCTTGGTGTGCATCAAATTCTTCCTGCTCAAGCTTAGAACAGTGATTTTTACACCCAGCAATGAGACAAAAAAAGGAGCCTTATCACTGAATATGTTTGCTCTAGCCCTGTCTCCCTGGATAACAGCTATGCAAAACAGAAACCTATTTATTCCCTGTTGCTGCTATACAATCTTTACCCTAGTTTGCATTTTGCCTGAGAGAGTGAGTCACAAAGATAGCACCTCCCATTCTTTCCCAAATGCCCTCACAAATCAGACCCCATTTTCTCAAGCAGAAGCAGATTTCCACCTTGGCAAACCAGACAATTTAGTGTCCTGAGGTGATGGTTTGCATCCACACAGAGCTGGCACAAGAACAATGTGACCCCTTAAGCCTTCGGAATGGCCTTAAGAAGGACTCAAACTGCTGGAAGAAAAAGCTGTCAGAAATAAGTGCTGGAACTTCTTCCTCTCGTCCAAGACATCAAGCTTGAATCCCATCTCACAAGTCCTTTTGCCAGAGGAAAGGAATGAACCCTGAGAAGTCCAGTTCAGGAAACCCTTACATTAAATCCTGACCTTACTGAGCAGAATTAGACCATAAGTGAAGACTTTTCAATTAGCATCTCACTAATGGATTGGGTGACACTGATAAAGGGAGGACCAACAGCTTTTCTTGTGGTCTTCCAAGGTTAGCTGGGTTGTTTTACATACAGGATCAGTCACAGTGAGACAAAGCTCTATACCTGTGACATAAATGCTGGAAGACAGCAGCATTTCATAGGGACATTCATACAGCAGGGATAGCCTTGCAAAATGAAATGGGAAAAATAAATAAATGTTCAAAGCACAAGCAAAAATTAAGGAATAGTTTTGAAGCACCAGGCTGTGTACCATTTATTTTGTTAAACATTCAGCAGTGACTTCTCAATGTGACCTCAGCCAAAGATATACATTGCAAAACATGGGCAAGATTACCAATTTTTAAGAGCCTACTCTTCATGACAGGTTAAACCATAATTTTGCTGCAATTCATTCCATCGCTGAAGTTGCTGATATTTATGACTGTGCTTGGAAACGTTGATACACCCAAGGATTTCACAACATTAGCTTTGACATGCTGAATTAGTCCATTGGCTCCTTCCAAAGCGAATCTGTGATGCAGTGGATGAGGACACAACAGCTGAGGGCTGTGTGATGTCAGACAAGAGCTGTACTAAAAATCAGCCACTCAGAGCCTCATATTCTCTTAGCAGTATATTGGGAACCCCCTCTTTAGCAGTTCCCCATGCACTAAGGGAGAAAAAACTTGCCTACTGTTCATCAAAAATGACATTTAACTGTAACACAGCAGAGATATGACAAGTGTAAGGTGCCAGCATTAATATTACTATAGATGTGAATCGTAGGAGGAGACCTCAAGGAATTTCCACCTGTATAGATGATGTTCTATACCATCCCTGTGGTAACTGAGAGAAAAATAAAAGGCCAGAGGCTAAGTAGACAGTGTTTTTTCTAAGAAAACAGGGAACAGAAGAGGCATGGCATGCCCTTTGCAGGGTGTCACAGGGAGAGCAGCAGAGACCCTTACATGTCCATCTGGTCATAGTCAGGGAAAGCCACTCCCAGCAGCCTCTCTGAGTGCACAGTCTGGCTGCACCTCTTATCCCCTCTTCCAAAAGGAAGACACTGAAAAACACATTGAGGCTGTATTACACCTGCTGGCCTGATGCCACAGAGCAGCCCCAGATGTGTTTAATTCATGTGTAACATCAGTGTCCTGCCCTGTTATGAATATCACATTGTGCATATCAGTGACTTGCTGTGTTGAGTCTGACTATCAGGAACTTATCCTGATATGCCTCTGCTGAACAAGGAGGTCTTTAGAAAAATAAACTACAGGCTATGCTGCAAACTCTTTCTATACTTTCACTGTGGTTTTAATAGAATAGTTTGAAACATCATGAGTGATAGTTTATTTGCCGTGAATCTCATTTTGCACTTCTTAATCAGCAGCTCAAATTCTGTATGTCTCTCATGAGCCTGGCAGTTGGGTGAACTGTAATGCTGCTAAGTATTGTCATTGATAAAGTCTTTTATTGGGCCTGCAATTAGCCCTCAAGTGAAAATGAAACTTTCCCAGTGTTCCCTCACTATAAATTACCAAGTTACGTTTTATTCAGGACAGAAGAAAACAGAATTACACTGGTAAATTCATCTCACTTTATCAGCAGTGAATTTGTTGTTCAAACCACTTAGGTCTAGTTACTGGAAATTCCTGTTTAATTACAATCCAGATATTCTCAAGGCCCTTTTACCCTCCAGCACAACTTAACAAATGCTGCCCAGAGGAAATGCAGTTCCACAGTTTTCAGGGTTAAGATGTCCTTCAGAGAACACACTAGGAGAGCTGCACAGAGGGAGAGAGGGGTGGACCTTAGGTCATCCTGGAGGTCTCTTTAATCGAGGCAAGCTGTAATCCTGAGCCAAGAGGTAGTTGCCAGAAGGGGGAGAATAAGCAACTTCTCAGCCCCTCACTGGGGTTTGCCATATGAGCTACTGCTTCTGCTGAAATGCTGCTCCAGCACGGCACCTGCTGATACACAGGGAGATTCGTGCTTCACAGAAATGCAAGTGGCATCCCCAGCCCCTCCAGAGATGTCAACATGGCTTCTGTTTTATTTGCACTCATACTGCCCTGCTTACTTTCTCTTTTACTTTTTCTAGGGTATCATATGTATTTTGTTACTGAGAAAGCGACGTATATTTAAGTTCCTATCAGTCAAAATGCTAATTTGTCTCTTTTAGGCTAAAATCCCTTCAACAAAAAGCTTAGAATTTGTAAATGACCTGTAAAGAAAAGGGTGGAAATACCATGAACAAAGACTTCTAAAGACATTCTCTGTACAAAGCGTATAATGACTCTATTGAACTTACTGCCACAGAATGCTGCAGAAGTCAAAGATACAAAGTGTGTGTTTCATGCACTGAAACAACTTAGTTTATCACACACCTTGGTTTTTCTCCTTTCTCATCTATCCAGATACTTTTTGTTTTCTTTATAAAAGCTAACCATTTGGGAAAATTTTTTCATTTGAACATTTTAAAAAGTTCTCTCAAAAGAACGATTGCCAAGCGTTGTGAGATTTATTTTGAAGGTTATTCAAATCTCTATGAAAACCTTCACATGGATATGGCCATGGAAGTAGAACTTAGAAAAGAATCAAAGTTTTAGATTCTTAACAATACTCAAAATTGCTTAATGGTCTCTGCTAATAGAAACTAATAGTCTCTACTTGATAGAAACTAATTCCAAGCCCTCTGAAGGATGAAGTTTGTCTTCCCACTTGGCAAGGGTGAAGTCTTAATTAATTTCAATATTCTTTTTCACAGGCATGGTCTAATGAAGCTGCTCAGCGTATACTATAAGTAAAAAAGCTATGGTGAATAAATACCTTTATTTTTCTCTATTTGAAAGTAATTCCTGAAAAGTTCCAGGATTTAAAAATACCACATCCTCCCTATAGATATTGTACATATATTTTTTCTTTTATAATATTTCCATTGATAGTCCAATCACTGTATTAGTTGAACTTTAGCACCTGTACTTACTTTTGTTTGTGTTTTTAAGAGGATATAATATTAACAACTGCAGCATCTTCCTAAACACATCTCCAAAGTATGTAGTGATTTCCCTAATTCAGACATTTAATTGTGGCACAGTATGGAGTTCAAGAGAAAAAATATTCAGTGTAGATATAAACACCATGTTGATAAGGTGACTAATGTTGTGGGACACTGACAAATCGTCAGAAGAGCAAGTGCCCAGTAATTCATGTGAACAGGACAGATATTGAAAGGTCAGGTGTTATAGTCAGAAAGGAGTTTCTAAAATATATAACTTCTGCCTCTGGAATTATATTTCCAGTAGATACTTTCACTTTGATCAGACACTGGATTGATTATGACAGATCCAATTTCTCTTTAATTTTAGCAAATTGTTCAGCTATTAGATTGTTAGACCAGAGGAAGATTCTGCCATCCAGTGGTGAAAAATTGCTCTTTTAAGGTCACAGTTTCTACTAAAAATATATTCTACCTTTAATAAAATGGACATGTTTGGGCAACTGTAAAAACTTTTTCTTTTGTTCCTGGAAGAACAAAACAACAGAGATAACAATTTTACAGGCCAGTACACATCCACTGGTAAAACTGGTGGGGGTGTATGCAGACCCTTGTTGATGACTTGGGTTTGTTCTCTCTTGTAACAGCACAGCTTAGGATGCTTGTGTGCCATGTTTTTACAACTCTTGTGTGAGCAGGCCAAGTCCTGGGCTGCCATAGTCCTGTCCCCATGTGTGCCCCAGGACAGACAGGGTATCAGGTGTGGAAATGCTTTCTCCCCAGACAGGGGAGGAGGAGGACACATGCTGGGACTGCATCAGCCCTGCCTGAGGCCATTAGCTGTCTGACCACACTCACAGCCTTGCTACAACAGCAGGCAATGTCAGGAATCAGTCTTGGACCAATTAACAGCATGCAAATCCGTATCACAGTTTCCCAGTAGTTACAATACCATTGCATCCCCATTTAGTAACCTCCATGACGAAAGGTGGAGTGGGACCTTCCCTGTTTCTGGCTCTGGCAGGGGTGGGGGTGTGGTGACCCCCCTCTTCCCAGCCTTTTCACACCCTACCCCTCTCTGGTGCTGCTTCCCAGAGCAGCACAGCCCTGCACGGGGAAGGCAGGGTCCCTGTTGTGCCCTGAGCTGAAAGGGCAAGGGGGCTCTACTGTTCAGACTACAGTAATTCAGCAAATAACCATCTTCAGAAAGCAGTCAGCAGAATTTCTGGAGGTGGGCACTGACACCCCGAGCTCTAAACCAGCCCCTATGAGCCGTGGGGTGAAAAATGTGGCAAAACACTTCATGAGAGTCCAGCTACTACCCCAGATCACTGTGGAGCAGACCATGGCTGGACAGCTCTCGTTTCTCATATCAGAGAGATGGAGGCTTTCTTGCAGAGCAGGTGGCTCCTGAAGTAGGCCAAGCAGGTGAAATGGAGGGGATGAGCTGGAAGGATCAATGCATGAGGTGACAAGAGCATTAATCAGAGCTGCCAGTGTACCCATTGTACTTCAGAAGAAGGCCCAGATCTCCATCCTGCCAGCAGAAGCAAAGCAGGAGAGGGGTCCATCGCAGCCCAGAGCACTGCACAGCCCTCCCAGGGGCTGCTGTGCACGCTTCCCTTGGCAGCAAACACCATCAATTACTCCTCAATTAATACTTCCACGCCAAGAGGATCTGCCAGAGCAGCTGGAGTTGTCTTTGAGCTTTAGAGCACACAGGGACTGCCCAAATAATTTTAGGACATGGCCAAGGGACATACAGAAGAGACCATGTTATGACAGCACTGGCCAGGAACTTGGTTGTCTATCTGACCAGAACTGCCATGGCCCTAAAATAACTTCCCTGGCCTGGAAAAGCAGTTTGTTTTACCAGGTCTGGCCTATTAGGATCACTCATTTGGGATATCCCCAAGGATCTGCTGAACTAGCTCTGGGTCAGAAGTTTTTGAGCAAAGGACTGACAGGAAAATGCATTTAATGCCCTTAAATGTATGAACTCTTAATATTTTGAATATTGCGTTTGCTTATCTTTTTTTTCACATCCTAAGAGCAATGACAAGGCAGCTGCATCATCCTGCTTCAAAAAGCTTTGACTACCACCAAATTATGCTGGGAAAATACTCAGAGGCATTTTGAGGTGGAAGACACCAGCAGCACAGAAGTATGGACTGCTCAAAAATTTTCTTTGTTCAGGGGAAACAGGGACCTGCACCAGTTCTTGTGTGAAGGAACAGTCCTGGTGTCCCTGAACTGTGAGCAGGAGTGATGGCAGTGATTTGCCCTCTACCATTTCCACCACAGCTGCTTACCTCATAAAGACACCTGAATTTAAGATTTTTCATATATGTTTGAAAAGCAGGTGCACTGACCAGATGGAGGCATCTCTTTTAGGGTGTGCTGGACAGTCCTCAGATTGCCTTGAGGAGAACTATCGCCAAAAATTAAGTTTGTTAATCAGGACTTTCCCCTCATGAACAGCCAGCATGGGTTCATGAGGGAAAATTCCTGGTTAACAAATTCAATTTCCTGTTATGACAAGGTTACCTAATTGATCAAGGGAAGCCAGTTGATAGAAACTTTTTGGATTTCAGTAAAACTTTCAATAGTGTCTCTGACAGAATCCTCTATTTTAGGACAAATGATCTTCAATACCTTTCCTCAACAGCCAATGGGGATGGAGTGCATAAATTCATCAAACATTTCAACTGCAGGGGTCCATGGGGCAAACCCATCAAGTGGATTTGACATAAATGATACAGAACTGCTCAGCCTTTCCAAGGCAGGTCTGAAAGGCAGCCTCCATGTGGACAGTGCCTGTGGACTTGTTAAACATCTAGGCTTCACTTTGCAAGAGCTTTCTGAGGCTTTCTTTTCACATGCAACCTCTCAAAACATTGATTGGGGGAGTGCTGAATTTGCTCACCTGTCAGTAGGAGAGCTGTGGGTAGGTGGACTGAAGACTGCTTGGCACTCTGAGGCAATACCTGTCAAGCAAACTATTTTTCAAGCCAAAATTGAACATTCATGTTGACTTTTACATGGACTGAATCTGGCTTTAGAGATGGTGAAGTGCCCTGGCAGAAAACTGATAGCATTTAAATTAAAAGAATGAGATTGCCTAACTTCAGCATGGCACAGCTTTTCTCCTTCCGGTATATTGAATCCAAGAGTTTGGCTTGGTTTTATCTTGTATCCAGAGTTCAGCCTATACCCTCATTCGAGGAAGAAAAGAAAGTACTATGAACAAAGATGTAACTAAGTAAAGAGAAAACAAAATTGGGCTATCTTTCCTATCTGTTATCCAGGTAGATAGACAACAAATTTATGAAAGAACTGATTTTTAGATAGATTAAATTCTTGCCTCTACCATGCTAACTTGGGAGACACTTTCATTTACCAAAAGAGAGACAAGCACAATCTCTTCCTCTGCACTGAAGCAAATCTTCCTGAAGTAGAAAATGCTTTAAAAGTGAACTGCATCTCCCAAACACATTTTTTGGCTGTGGGATTCATACTTTCCACAAGGTGCTGTTCTTACTGAGCCTTATTCCTGCAACTTTATGCTCACAAGACAGGTTCTTTTGACTAAAGTTATACAGGTACTTAATCAAGTATAGAATAAGACAGCGTTTACTCACTATTTTTATAAAGCAATTATGAATGACTCACTTGCATGTGATTTGTTCAGTAAGAATTATGAAACTTCTACTTCTGTTCTGGTGATATGTAAGAGCTTTGCTTTTTGATTTATATTCATTATCTTGGGAGGATCTGTTCCCTAGGAAAGTGATCAAATGCTTGCTTATTTCCATACCAAATATTTTCGAGGGAAAAGTGCCCTCTCCCTCAGCTGTGAGTGGTGACCCCACTAACCAGGGTAGTTCAGCTGCTGTCAGACCAGCATCAGACCTGCCTGAGTGCTGAGCACAGCCTGAGAAAAGCACAGCAAAAGATCCTCATGGCTGGGTTTGGACCTACTTCATGCAGCTTTCCTTATCAAGCAAAAGGCAATGCAGCTCGCAGAAGAAACTGCAGAAACAAGAGTTTCTGCTGGCGGATGCCATCAATGTCAGCAGAATTACACCCCCAGGGAACTTAAAACTTTCAAAGCAGTAGATATTTTCAAGGCTATTTTGAGAAGGTTTCAAAGGGGAAGATTATTCAGAACACTTGATACTCCCTTTTTCCAAGAAGTCGGGAAAATCGAAATTCCAGAAGTGGGTTATTTCCTCTTTAAGGAAAAATGAGCTGGCAAAGATGCTGGATATCAGCAAGGGAAAGCAGACAAAATTTGGTATTATTTTGTCTGAATAGCATTCATGCCCCAAGGAATTGCTTTATTTCTGGACCACTAGCAGTGGAGTTAGATCAAATGGAATTTTTAAAGGATCCAAGTAGGAAATGAGAAACAATGGCCTGCTTAACACTCCAACAAAAGCTCAAAAGCTCATCCTGCTATCTTTGGTGACATTGCTGTTTTACCAATGGTGAGATGCTGGAGATCAAAGGGTCCTCATTCATTCTAAATATTGTTTTGCCAGGAGCAAGTAGGAGGCTGATACCATCATGAGGCCTCTCTCAATGGTTTTTCAATCTTGGGAATTGGGATCTTGGGTATCTGGAGAGGTCCCAGTTGACTGGAAGCTGGCTAACATTGTCCCAATTTTCAAGAAGGGCAAAACACATGACCCTGGAAACTATAGGCCTCCCAGTCTCATTTCAGTGCCTGGTAAAATTATGGAGAAGATTATTCTGGGAGTTACTGAAAAACACCTGAAGGACACTTCAGTCATTAGTCACAGCCAGCATGGGTTCATGTCAAACTTAATTTCATTTTATGACAAGGTAACCCATCTAGCTGATCAAGGGAAGCCAGCTGATGTCATCTTTCTGGATTTCTGTAAAACTTTCAATACTTTACTGCAAATCCGTGTAATTCATAGTGGTTATTGATAGCAGTAGTGACCATAAAGGAAAGGCCCTTTTCTTGCATGAGGCTCTGCACATCTTTGCTTTATCTACCCCAAATTTTCACTGATTGAAGGACTTCTATACAGGCAAAAAACAGAAAAGGCCTTGGTGTAAAGAAGCAGATCTACTATCCAACATCAGGAACCTCAAGGATGGACTGGCCCACAAAACATGCTCTGCTTGCTTTTCCACCATTTGATTTGAACTGAAAGGAAAGAACACCTTCTCTGTAAGTGAAGAAAATCCTGACACACCAGCTTAATGCTAAAAAAAAATTAAAAAAAAAAAACCCAAAACCAAAATAAAAACAAAAAACCAAAAAACAAACCAAAAAACCAAAAAAAACAAAAAAAAAACAAACAAAAAAAACAAAAACAAAAAAAAACCCACAACAAACAAACAAACCAAAAAAAACCAACAACAACAACAAAAAAACAAACACCAACCCCCTCCCCAAAAAACCCAAACAAACAAAAAAACCACTACATGACAACAAGAATGTAAAAATTAGCTCTTTCACCAAACATGATGGAGTTCTTTCTGATTAGTCTGCAGGATAAGGGGAGGAAATTATTAATTTCTGCATATGAGCTGATCAGTTGTGACAAGAGCTTGCATGGAGAAGACTCTTTCCAGAGCAGAGAGATGTGTATTATAGTTATGATAAACTCATAACAGAAGTGAGCAAAATATTTTGACAGTGAAAGTAATTACCCACTCAAAACAAAACAAAACAAAACAAACAACAACAAAATCCCGGGCTGTGTCTTTTAATCTTGAATTGTTGAAATGAGGCCATCTATCTTTTCAAGATTATTTGGTTTAGTTAAGGTGGGTGAAAGTTTTGAAGTAAAAGTCTATGAATTATTTTATACAAGAGGTCATATTATGCATTCCTAATGTCCTTTCTGGATTTAAAATCTATAAATTTCTATTAGGACCATTGGTTTTCACAGGCTGCTAACTTTATGATAAACTTCCTGATAGGCCTCAAATTCTTCATGGGGAGATAACAGGAGATAACATTGTCTGTATATTAATTTTGAACTAAAACTCAGCTGACTAGAAATCAAAGGAATAAAAAAAATTTTTTAAACTAACACCACACACACAAAACACTAATTCAGTTTCCTCTCTTGAGACCACTTCTCAGTCTAAAAGATAAGGAACAAAAAATGGCTAATTCCTGTAGCAGAGCCTGTGCTACCACAGACAGTCAGACTATTCCTTTCTGGAAGAGGAGATACCTCAAACAAGGAAGCAAGGTAGGGAGAGCTAGGCAGGCACAGGGGTGTTATCCAGAGTGTCTGGGTGCAGCTACACTGCACAGCCTGCCTTGGGACCCCAGCTCTCCAACTCTTACCCTGATTTTCACACAACTGAGTCAGCTGCAGCCTTTGACCAAAAACACAAGGTCACTGGTGATGTTATCCACCAGCATCTCTGAGCATGCAGAGAGAAGGGGGAAAGCCAAGCCAGAAAACAGATCCCTGCCCTGGCTGTGTCCCTGTTGACAGAATGGTTGGTCCCAGCAGGAAAAACCCCAAGGAAGAGGGATGCTGAAGCCATGGAGAAAACCTGGCAGTACTGCACCCCTGTGGCCAGAACAGAGCTATGAGAGATCTGAAATGCTGAAGTGTGGCCAGATTTGTGACCAGACTGCACCTACCTTTGCAGTGAACAGTGAACACCATCCACCCTTCCCTTCAGACGCATTGCAGCAGTTAAAACATAAAAAAGCATTGGTTTGTAAAACCATCTACATTGCTAAAATAGCAATGCCAAACACAGTGCAGCAGAGCCTGCTTTAGCCTTGTCTTCTCAAATGTTCTTCATTTATTAGGTCTTTGCTTTTTCATCTTCATGAGAAATATCCCCATCTGTTTTGTGGCAATAATTCTAGGTTTCAGTGTTTCGCTCCAAGGTGAAGGAGAAAAGCAAACTATTATTCTGTACACTGAAGACTAGAAAAATGGCAAATCTTGTAACAAACTCGAAGATTGAGATGGAACAAAATCAGTTTCCCTCTACATAAAAGATCGATTGGAAAAATAATCTTCTTAAAAGACCATGTCTGACACTTGCTTTTTTCATTTTCTGCAGTTCTCTTCAGAGACTTATTGTGACTGTGGTTGCTTAAGGTACAAGGACGGTGTCATTTGCCACAGAGTAGCAATTCCTTTTATTCTGTAGAGCAAATTCAGTCCGCATAAATATATTTATCTCCTTTTTTCTTTTTTTACTTTTTTCCTGGTGCCAACATGGCTGCTTACTGCAGGATTACACTTCACGCTCTGTCTTTATGAGACCACTTCTTGACAGATTGACTAGGAATTTATGAACACCTTAAAAAACATTTCATTTTATATGGGTTAGCTGGAAATGTCCAGATGGGGATGAAACTCCTCCTTAGCCATCACCTACTGGCAGCTTCTTTTTTTTTTAATTTTCTCTCAACTTTGTTGCTCACTACATTTAACATCAAAAACTACTTCCCGTTTCACCAAGCACTCTACAAATAGATAGAAAGTCCTTATGTGCATTATTTCCATGGGATTTATAAGACTAAGAAGATGCATAGGGGGGTGAAAAAGCTTCTCCAGCACAACATGGCCTGAAAATGCATGCAGTGATGCATCTTCCTGGCCTTGCTCCTTTGTCCTCCTGCTCCACAGCCAAAGTGAACTTTGGAGAGCTTCAGCTTCAGTCTTCTGGTTAGGTTCTTCAAGTCCTGACTGCAGTGGGAGATGGAGTGTTTCATGTGATTCGGGGAGGATTTATTCAGGATTGCCGGGAAGTTGTCTCCCAGTTGTTCAGGATTAGAGATGTTTCACTACCCCATATGTCTGGAACCATTTATGTGTTTGTTGGAAGCACTGAATGGAAATATGGACTCAATGTTCCAGGAGTAGGGAGGTCCTAATAGACACAGGCTGGGAAATCGCATTGTAACAATTGCCTTGTTGTCCATCACGTTCAGTTTCCATTACCTACAATTTGTAGACATAAATATAGGGGAGATGCAGACATTTTATAAATAATGACAGCAGCTCTTCTGAAGCCAGACAAATGCAGATAATTCTTCTTGACTCAGGAAAAAGAAAATGAGACGTGATCAGTATGAATACTAAAATAACAGGGCAGGAGGACATGTGCTGTATCTCACAATAGTACGTATTTAAACACTAACTACAATTTGGAGCCAAGCTTGGGGGAGTTTTTTCTCCTTTCCAAAATCTAAGAAAGAGCAATCACTTGAAATTAAAGTTACCAGTGTGGTACCTCAGAACTATTCTGGAAAGGGGGGAAAATATTTACTGTTGTAAGGGATCACTCTTATTTCTCTATTTCCGCTGATAAGCACAATATTAGCAGTTACATATTTGCAGTGTACAAAGTTTAAAAATAATTGTTTCTGTTTCTTTTGTTCTAGTTCAGCCAGCAATCATCTCTTATTTTTCCCTTTAATTTCTTTACTAGATTTTCTCAAAGTGGCATCTGCTTTGCCTTTTAAAAATTAACTGTGCAAGCACAACAAAATCAGAGAGATGTCAAAGCTGTGGAATTTTCCCTTGCAGCCACACAATGCCAAGTTTTGGATGACTCTGTTGCGAGACGATGAATCATCTCAAGTTATGGGATTTGGGTTCAGGTTCTCTAAGGTAGCTATTATGAAGCTCAGCAAATCTATAGCCACCTCTGATCTGTTGTTTTTTGTGCTCTTCAGGTTTTGGAGGGGGAGGGATATGTGGGAACTTCTAATATCATTATCAAAATGTAAACTTTGCCAATTACATATTTTGAAGCCTTCCTTAAATGAACCAAAAGTCCTGTCCTAAACTTTTGACAACTCTGATCAACAAATTCAAACACAGCAAACAAAATAATTTAGGAAAAAAGTGTTCCACAGACATTTGAAGTCAGTAAAAGAGCTCTTAGATACAGTTCTCTGGGTAAATCCTGGCAGATGAACTTAATTAAGAGACAAAAACAATTAGCCAGCAATGTGTGACAAAAATTGGCTAAACTAAAATTCTCTGTGAAATCTCCTTATTAGGAAACAAGAGAATTATCATTCTGCTGTTTTCCACAGAAGGAAGGATGGCCTCTTTCTGTCTGTGCTCATGGGGCAATATCAGCCTCTATTCATAGTGGTCCAGCTGGCAGCCCACAGATATGGGATATTTCCATGTGGCTCCAGCCTTTCCCCAAGAGCCTGCCAGTGTTCAGGAGGGAAGCAGTGCTTCAGCAGCCAACACATCCCTTGCACACACAGCACCAGGGATGGAGCTGGCTGGGAGTTGTTGTCCTGGCTCCTGGGGGAAGGGGTGCAGGACACCCTGTACATGGCTCAGCACAGAGACAGTCATCAGCTGCTTTTGTCAATCCTGAGCATGGGAAAAGGGCATCTCAAAAGCAGCTCCAGCCACCACATCCCATCAGCTTTTGACCAGCTCATGACTCAGTGGCTGACAGGCCAAGAAACAAACTCCCAATTTAATCCTCTCCATTTTTCTCCAGTGCGACTGCACCAGAGAAATCAAGAAATATGCATCTGTTCTGATCCACATCATGCAATGATTCTTGGATTCATTTTGGAAAGGATGCTACCTTTCAAAGATAAATTAGATGGAAGAGTCCTCCAGAAAACTTCAGGTACGAGTTTTTTAGAGGATTGCTCAGCCTAGGGCAGTCCTGAGCCATGTCCTCCTCAGAATGCTGGTGACCAAGAAACAATGCTAGGAAGCATCCCTGTAGGAAACCTCTCAGTTATGAAAGCCTGAAGATCAGATCAAATATCCAATATATACTAGTCCTCCTCCCAAGTCATCCAGGATTAACCACTGTTCAGGAATAATTGCAGTCCATGAAGGTCTGACACAAAATAATCATGTTTTTAATGTTTATAAAGCAATAAGTAGCCAGTGGTTACTGAAATGGCTTACTTAAATGGACAATAGAATTCAAAAATTCAGATAGACTTCTGTGAATATGCAATGGCCTTACAATTTTCATTTATCATTCCAGTTTTATCGAGATAAGAAAACATTTTTAAAAATCAGAGAACTTTAAAGCTCCAGAAATAGAATTTAAAAGTATCCTTGAAAAAATAAACTATTGGATTTCAAATACCATAATTTTCAGATCTGTCAGGGAATTCAGGACATAGTGTCTAATACACCAATTTAGAACAACAAAAAAAAATCAGAATCTACAAGAATACAAGGTGCTAATGTTTAAAAGAAGATAAGGAATATACCAAATCTTTCTACATGCCCTCCCTGC
>VZTT01059682.1:42466-99712 GCA_013400855.1 Buphagus erythrorhynchus | reverse complement strand
ACCAGATGTTCACAAGTGGCAGCTACACTGAGCCCCACCCAAATTCTTCACTGATGCTTTTTTTAAGACTAACCTCTGCTTTAGCCCTGCTGCTGTGGCATTTTCTGGGAGATAATTCAAAGCTGAGTGGCTTGACTGATTGAAACACAGACCTAAAGATGGGAAGACCCTTCCTTCAGCCACTGCACATTACCTTCTTCCTGCCATTCAAGTGATTGATTTTGTTGTAATTACCCAGACAGATCAGTTTATTATTTGCTCTGTGACATTCTTTGAGAGACTAGAGGAATTTTTGTTGCGGAGACCCAGAGAAACAGACGGTGTTCCATGAAGTACTCTGTTATTAGACAGGATCAACAAGCAGAAAAAGAACCAAAGAAATGTTTTCTCCTGTGTTAAGGGGGAGCTGGGATAGCTCACTGGGGTAGTCAGAGCTTCATACCCTATTACTCCTTTTGTTTATTTCATGCTATACTACCACAAAGATTCAAGCACAACTTCCTTCAAGGAAACACAGTGAGCATTGGACTTTGGCCTTTCCTGCCTGTCTGCAATGCTTCTCTGCTGACCTGGACAGTGAGACCTGTCACCTACACTTAGAAATGCCATGTATCTAAGCTTAGAAATGCCCAGTGCAGATGGTGCCCATCCCCACTTGTGGCACCAGCTCCACCTGAGAAACAGGGAGGGGAACAGGCACTTGTCAGGTTCATCAGATTGGGGTTAGATGTCTGCCTCGAGAGCAATGACCCCATGTCTCCACTAACTACAGAAGGAACCTGAATATGAACATGCAGTAGCTGAAATAAACATGTTAAGTGAGATGTAGAGACTGGCATGACTCTCAGCCAAGGTAACTAGAGGTTAACAGAGTTAGGAGTATGTAGTTTAAAGCAGAAGTCTTTTTCCATCATCCATTTTTTATTTTTTGAAGTAGAACTTGTAAGAAAGCCAATTCTTCAAGGTCCTAGAGGCTAAAGATTGTAGCATGCTGCTTCAGAGCTTGCTTGATTAGTATTTAATTCAGTCAGTCATTTCTCCTAATGAAATGTCTCACCTACAACTATTCTCTGAGCTTTGGGGTTTATTTTCCATGGAAAATTATCTTTTAAAAAGAATAGCACTGTGCAACTGAAGTTCCTTTCCTCCAGTGAGTGCACAGCACTCTGCAGTTGTCAGCTGCCCCTCTCACCACATTATGATCCTCTCTTTTTGCCAGAACAAGATAAACTGGGATTTCTCTTGAGGCCAAGTTTCTCTTGGTGTATGCAATGCCTGGCAGGATGGGGCACCAATCAATGATTAAGGTCAATGTGTCATATCCTCGTGTGTGGTGCTCTCAAAACAAAGAGGCAGCTGAGCCAAGAAGGAGCTCTGGGTGCTCATTACACCACAGACTCCCTAACTTGTTAATTGTGTTTGAACAATGGAAAGTCCTTTGGGAATTAAGTTTGGTGTGGAAGTCCTCAGCCAAAATGTGCATTTGCTTGGGACACTGGGAAATGAGGTGCTGGGAATAAATTGCCTGCTGATGGTCTCATGGCCCCTGGGCACTTTGGGGTGGATTTGAACCACCTGCAAGGGTACCTTGTGAATATTTAGGCACTGGTGAAGGAATTCAGGGAAATGATGAGTGCTTTAAAATGCCTGCAGCTGTTTAACCATGATGTCTGGGCACAGGAGGGGACAGACCCAGTAGGGCACAAGGTATCAGGACAGCCTGGGCTGGCAGGGCCCTGAAAGCATGCTTGGCTCCTGCAGACCAGAGCATCCAGAGTCAGAGGCAAGCAGCCCAAACACAATCTGCTGGCAAGAAAATTCCCAGCCAGCCTCATTTGCTCAATTGAAACTCCTTCCAAAATTGTTTAAAAAGTTAAATTACCCATCTATTAAATGGGGAAACGGGGAGGCAAAGTCCTGGGTCACCTGGCAGCCCCCAACAGAGCACCCTCTCTGCTGTGTTTGCTCTGTGCCTACTCCTGGGGCTTTGCTTCTCCTATGTAAGTGTGAAGTTCAATTGCCATGGCAACAGCATCTGGCAGGTGCAAAACACTATTCTCTCTGCTAGATGTAAGGGAAAACCTTTCTGCTGCAGGGAAGGGAACTGTCAGTTGTAATAAAGATTGTCCTCTCCTCTTTCCTGGAAACATAGAAAGGAAAACTCTTTATTGATTTTTCGTGAGAGGACTGGGCCTCCAGGATTAATTATCTTCCACTGTTTTTCTTTGCTACACAATAGGTATCCATATAGGTAGAGGCAGTAAGTGTTTGGGCTATATATAACACCATCTACAAAGCAGCCAAGGGAATTCTTTCCACAGAGGCAGTGAGAAGGAGGTGAAGTTGCATGGAAAATGATGCTACTTTTCCCAGAGTCCCCATGATTGTCCTCACTGGCCAGAACACAGCTCATCTTTGTCAAGGCAGAGCTGGCCCAGACAGTGTCCTCCCTCCCTTTTAAGTGCTTGGCTCTGGTACTTGGGCCAGATGTGTAGGATAAACCTCCCTTCTTGATACAGACACAATTTCACCCACCCTGTGCCCCAGGAGTGGGTTTTTTCCCACAGATGCACCTAAGGCTTGGGACTGGGCCAGCAGGAGGTAGCACTGCATCTGCTGAGACATCCACCATCCTCTTGCCTTTAAGCCTTGCACACCTTGGGAAAGGCATGTCCAACTGCACAGCCCAAAAGCCTGTGTATTTTCATTGCTTTACTCACCTGGAACATGGATGATGGGGTCACCCAGCACAGGGGGACTGTGCTCTGAAGAGGAAGAGAGGGAGGTGTTTGGCCACATGTGTCAACATAACCATCAGTTAGCATATTTTTTCATTTGTCATTCAATTTAAGTATTTGTGGGCTGTCTCTCATTATTGTGATTTGGCCCCTATTCCACAAAAATGCTCTATTTTACTATTGAAATTAGGAAATTAGGAGCACACTTTTATGGTTAACAAAGCCAGGAGAGCAGGGGAGGGAGTGGTATATAGATGACAATCAGAGCTCTGTCTCACCAGGTTGCAGAAGAGTATTAATGAAACAGACCCTCTATAAAAGCTTCTCAAGTCTTTCCACTTAATTTTTCCTGTACAAATGTAACTCAAAATTAATTTTGATTTGAAGAATGAAGTCAATGAAGGAGTTGGCATCACAGCTTTCCAGGCACATCTTATATTGTAACATTATCACTCAAGTAGGAAAATGTACAGGTAAACCATGAGGCAGGTGAGCAGTGTCGGTGTGTGCTCTGACAATGAGTGGCTCTGTGATGCTGCATAGTAAGTACTAATTACTAAACATCTATTTCCATGTTACACATTATTTCCTTCTGTTTTAGAGGGAGTCAAATCCAGGGTAATCATTCTGTTTATTTAGCAGTGCTATAAACAGTATCAAATACATTACAGATCAAAAGTGGCCAAAGACTGTTTCGTTGATAGAGAGAACTTTTATCTGCCAAGTGAGTCCATAAAAGAGCAAGGAAAGAGCAGCAAGGCCATCCCCTTCAAAGGTGCTGAAGGCTGCAGTATTCTGATACAGAAAAAGCACAAACTCAAAGTAACACATGTTAGCAGCCCTCTCTGTTGCAACCTTCTAGATAGAAACAATACATCTAAAAATACATCTGCTGATGAGGTCAGTAGGTTTATCCCTGGTGAGAGGCGGAAGGGCAGGAACTATGCAAAATCAGGAAAAAAGGCTACAGCAGTGGGAAAAGATCAAGCTCTTTGTTTGTCTTTTCAGCTTTCCTGACCAGCTCCAGGATCTCTTTCATGCTGTTGAAATTTCAAGTTCAAATTATCACTGCTCAGAGTGCAGCATAATTATCAAATTTTTTTTAAAAGTGTTAAAAACCAACACAAACAGCTACTTAATAAAAAACAATTTGCGGTACAATATTCCTCCATTCCACAACCCTGAGTAAAAACACATATTTAAACATAAACACATATTTAAAACACATATTAAAAACACATATTTAGTGTCTTTGTGGCTGATGGTGGCTAATTTACTCATCACTAGACAACAGTGTCCACTAGACTCTCTGTGTGCAGCTGGAGAAAACTGTCAAAAGCTGGTCAAACTGTACTCATGGAGTCCTCATTCTGTTATGGGTTTTCTGAGAGCCTGGCTCATATGTGGCACATGAGGTATTTCCCTGCTCCCACAGAAACCTAGTGTGAAGAAGAAAATGTGGTGGCTTTTAATCCTGTGAGTACACTCTTCAAGCCAGAACCAAGAACCACAACCAAACTGCCAAGAACTTCCAGAAATAGCAAAAGGTGGCAGAGCTTTAGGGTAGTCAAGGTTTATCCTAATGAGTGAATAAAAGACAAAAGTTAAAAACAGCAACTTTGAGGGTAAGCAAAAGAGTTTCCTGAAGAGCCTGACACAGGATTGCTAGGGCCACTGCAGAAGAGTAAACAGAGGTGGGAAAAAGCTTTGGTCAGCCCAGTAGTTACAGACATTCATAGTGTAATGCCTTCCTGTGAAGAAGCACAAACCATTTTGAGCTTAAAAGCAGTATCCTGTTTTAAAAGATTCATGGGAAGAAGAAGGAAACAAAAGAAGAAGAAAAAAACTTAAAATAAAAACTCTGGTTTATACTTGTGCCACACTGTCTGCTTGCTGCTAAGGCACAACCTGCAGATGTGTGCCAGGCTTGCAAATCACACTAAAGCATCTGTGCCTGGGAACCAGTCCTGCTCCTGTCAGCATTTTCTCACCCAATGCCTCACAACAAGAGCTGACCTTACTGACACTGCTGCTCTAAAAGAAATAGAAGGGACCATTTGTCTCTCTAAAGCAACTCCACCAAGGCAAAAGCACCACAGCAGCCAAGGCAAGCCCTGCTGAGCTGTGGGGTCCCCAAGCAAAACCCTCTGCAACTGTGCATCTGCTCCATTGCAAAGAGTGCTGAAGATACCCTTGACTTCAGCTACAGCAGGATCGGGTTCTCTCTCGTGGGAAAACCAGAGGCATCCTAACAGAGAAAATCAAAGCTTATCAAATAGGATAATTACAGAATTTGTAAAGGAAGTTTTCAGGGGATTTTTTGAGGGGGAAACTCCTATATTTCTCTTACTTCTACTGGAATCCTTCAATGAGACATGGTTGTCTGGGAAATTCCAACCCTTGCTCCGTAAGGACAGGGCTGGCAAGTCAAGACCCTGTTACTTTATAGCCAGAGTGGTTGTTCTGGTTTTTAAGCTCCCTGAATTCCTTCGGAAAGCTGAGGAAAAATGGCAAGTTTAATAAAATCCAGGCAGTTAAGAGGTAGCTCTGACATGGCTATTTTTGGGGAATCAAACCAAGAGGTCACTCACGCTGATTTCAGCTGTGTTGCACTTGGGATAAATGGGACCCATGAGAATTTTGCTCCAATCACAGCTGCAAAACCATTAAAAGCTTAGCCTTGGTACCTTCCCCATGTGAACAGACTCCTGCACTGCTTTCAGTCCCTCACCTGTGCTTTGAAACCCAGCAGCACCCAGGCACTGCCTCGGGATTGTCTTTCCAGGCTCACACAGGGGTGCACTGGGCTGTGTCATATCCTGGCAAAGGGCTCCAGCAACACTGCCCTGGTCCCAGCACATCTCTGCCAACCTCCACCACACCTTAGGGCCATCTCTTCCTGTAACACAGCCCCTGTGGGACTGGCAGACAGATTCAGGCTTATCCATCCTGGTACCTTGTACTTGCACCCCATACAGCCCATAACACACTCCCATAACCCCTGCCAGAGCAGGAGTTTTGATATCTCTTTTTTTTTGAGTCTTTTGCTTTATACCACACTGGAAATGCACAGATCCAGCTCAAAGAAGAAATTATTATATGCTGTGCCATCCTTGCTTTGCCTCACCACCCTAACTGTTTTTTGAAATTGAGGGAAATTCATCTCAAGAGAGAAGTGTCTGTTCGCTCTCCAGGCATCAGGAGCACGGCTGACCTTTGTAGGATGGAGGCTCTCTGATTTTGCTGTGCCTTTGAAACGGGCCCATGAGATATTTATACTCTTTTTCTTTCTACCATGAGGTAACTATATGTCTGCTTTTGTCAGGTGATCAAGTTCCCTCATAGCACAAGCCAACTCTTAGGGAATAAAATCTCTTTTCCAAATAATCACATACGACATCAACAAAATAAAGCTTATTTAAAGCACACACTAGCAAATTGCTATTTACCCTTGGAATTGTTTTCACAGGCAGAAAGTAAATTTTATTTGAAGTAATCATTATTGTAGATAAGGGGTACAAGGCTGTATTTGTTAGGGGAAAAAATCACACTGTGGAGCTATAAACAGTAAATTGAAGTCATGAACACAGAGGAAATCTCCTGACTGATAAAACCAAAATTAAATAAGCAGCTTTAAAATATTTTTGGTGTGAATCTTATTCTAATCTTAAGACTTGGACATGTGTAACATATAGTATTCTGGTTTAAGCCTAAGTATTATCAGCTGTTTAAAAGAAACTGCAAAGCTTACCTCTCACAGATAGACCACCCTTTGCAGAGCAAAGATCAAATGTGTACCAGGTTCTGCAAATACCTTGTCCTCTGCTTATCGTTAGATACAAAAGCTCTCATCAAGTGTACAGCATTAATCATACCCAAAAGTATTTGCAGAAGACAGATACCCTTTTCTCCAGCTGCACTGCCCAAGATAGGCGGTATCAGAGCCAGGAAACAAATCACAAAGTCAGGGCATCCTTTTTCAGCTGGATCTGCTCAGTAAAAAGCTCTGCTTGGAAATGGCTGCAGTCCTGCCTAATTAGGCAGACTGGACCAGCAATAACATCCAGTGAGTCTTTTCAGGGAAAATGGATCTGGGGAGGAGTTGTGATTACACATTTCTGACTTTGGCTGCTGCTGGAGAAAGAATGCCAGATGAGATGTACTGCTCCAGCAAGTGCTAAGTTCTTAATTTAGGCACTTTGTGGAAATTGTTGAAAAACATTCTAATTGGAAGAAACTTCTGCTTCTCCAGCATATAATTTTCCTCATTTTTTAGCCCTGAGGCATTTGCATGAAAACAAGCTCTTTGTTTTTAAAATTCCACTGCACTTGTTGTTTATTTCCCACTGGAATTCATAATCCTGTGTTTGCACAAAGCACTATAATTGGTTGCTGTGGAAGTGTTTCTATCAAAAGGAAATTATTATTAATAATCAAGAATGAACAGTTGCATAATAGAGATTAGTAAAATAAGCACCATTCTAATAATAATGCTAATCTCCATGAAACCAATCTCTTCAAATGCTTTGAAATAAACATATCTCAATGATAAAAATCATCTTTAAACATGAAGAGCAGTAAGAATCACAGGAACAAGTACAGGTGGAGGCTGACTCTATCAACAAGAGTAGTGCATCTTGCAGCTGGCAAGTACAAAATTCCACCATGAACTGTACTGGGTTTGCATGGCCAGGTTTTGTTGTGGGGGGCTACAGGGGTGACTTCTGTCAGAAACTGCCAAAAGCTTCCCCCATGTCCAGCAGAGGCAATGCCAGCCAGCTCCAGGATGTACCCACCACTAGCCAAGGATGAGCCCATCAGGAATGACAGCAATGCCTATTTGATAATGTATTTTAAAAGGAAAAAAAAAATTGTGCAGATGTAATTGGGACCAGAAAAGAGTGGGGTGAGCAGGAACAAGTCTGCAGCCACCAAGGTCAGTGCAAAAGGAGGAGGAGGAGGAGGAGGTGGCCCAGGTGCTGGAGCTGAGATTCCCCTGCAGCCCGTGGTGCAGACCATGGTGAAGCAGCTGTGCCCCTGCAGCCCAGGGAGAGCCACGGGGAATGCAGAGAGCCACGTGCAGCCCCTGGAGGAGACCCACCCTGGAGCAGGGGGATGCCTGAAAGAAGGCTGTGAGCCCCTAGGAGCCCATGCTGGAGCAGACCTTGGCAGGGAGCTGTAAAGCTGTGAAGAGAGGAGCCCACGCTGGAGGTTTCCTGGTAGGACTTGTGACTGACCCTGTGGGGGACCCTCGCTGGAGCAGGCTGTTCTGAAAGGACTGCAATGTGTGGAATAGACGCACACTGGAGCAGTCTGGGGAGAAGTGCTGTCCGTGGGATGGGTTCACACTGGAGAAGTTGGTGAAGAGCTGTCTCCTGTGGGAGGGAACCCACACTGGAGCAGGAGAAAGACTCCTCTGCCTGAGCAGTGGTAGAAACAACGTGTGATGAACTGTCTGTAACCCCCATTTCCCATCTCCCTGCACTGCTGCAGGGGAAGAGGTAGAGCCCAGGAAGGAGGGATGGGTGGGAGGAAAATGTTTTTAAAATTTGTTTTACTTCTCATTATCCTGCTCTGATCTTGTTAGTAATAAATTTAATAAATATCCCCAAGCTGAGGTTGTTCTGGCCATGACAGTATTTGGTGAGTGATCTCTCACGGTCCTTATCTCAACTCATGATCCTTTTGTTGTATTTTCTCTTCTCTGTCCAGTCATGGAGAGCGTGAGAGAGCAACTTTGGTGAGTGCCTGGAATTCAGCCAAGGGTCAACCCACTACACTGCCCCAAACTAAAATTTTTAAGACTCAGTTGGCAATTAATTACTTCATATAGGCAATTTCTGTTGGCCCAAAACACATGTAAAAGTGAACTAATAGAAATGACAAGTTTCCCAATTTTTAAAATTCTCAAGAGAAGGAGAGGTTTGCTTGTAGTTTACATTATTTTTTATATTCTTACTGCAGACATAGAAAGCTTTTTAATTTTTGTTCCTGAAACTCAGAAGTTTGGCATGGGTATTCTGTTTTTAAATGTTCTGGAAATCAGCATGCAAAGGGCTTTTGACCAGATCACAATCTTGAAGTCCATGAGATTCTGCTGGTATATTACTAACTCCCTGTAGACCTTCAAGTTGAAGCATCTTCCTCCTTAGCACTGAACTTCCTAGTTTTCCCTTGTAAGACACATTCCTTCTTTTCCAGCTCACTGATTTCATCTTTTAACCCAGACCCATTCTATTTCAATGGCAGTAGGAATAACCCTTATTATGGAGCAATGCACAAAGATCTGGATGCTTGTTTTGGGCTCCTGGTCCCTGGGTTTGCCTGCACTAGACCTCCAGAGGAGTCACCTGCTGCCAGCCAAGCCACTCAGAATCAGGTTTAGCACAAACCAGGATTTGAGAATAAAATGTTTACTTTAAATTGATAGGCAATCATGGAATGACATTATAAAAGATAAAATACGTTTTCTGAACAAGGGCATGTTTAACAAAAGAGATCATCCTCCATAGCAGCTGGTGTCTACCTTTTTTTTGTTCTAGGTCAAATAATAATCAACATGTTCTTTTTCCTTGTGAGATTATTTCTTATTCCTCTTGCACCTTTTCCTCAGTCATCCACCTGCCCTCTCTGGAAGAACAGAGATCATTCCTTCATGCCAGTCTCAGCCAAGATGTTCAAAGCTTGCTTGCTTCTCCCCTGTGAAACCTCCCTTGTTGTTGCCTGTGTCTGGCACTAGACACCACTTGGTGCTCCATGTCCAGTAAAGAGATGAAAATGTCCCTTTCTTTCCTTTTCTTTTCTTCTACAGGCATCTTTACAAACTTTTCAACAGCCAAAGTTAAATCTCATGTTTTTGGCTTCAGGCTGTGTGCCTGTTACAACATCTTGAGGAAACAATGATAAAATGTATGCATGATACTGTGATAAGTATTAACATTTTGTCTTCTTCCTCTATTCATAACTAGCTTTATTATGTGAGTCTTTTTAATAGCAGTCATCCACAATTGCCTTCATGGCCAGCTCTTGGCAGACTAAAGGTTACTTGGGTTTTATAGGTAAGGCACAGAGGTATTTCCAAAGGAAACATAATTCTAAGACCTGGAGATGAAAATATAGTCCTTAATATGGACTCTAAATTGCTTTATGCATGCACGACAAAGACAAAACTGAAATATTTATATAATTGCCTTTTGTTACAAGGTTTGTAGAGTAATCTGCCCTTTTATAAAAAGAAAGGACTGTGTCTTGTCTGCTGATAATGGCATCTTTGGCATGGACTGGAGGTAATTATTTTTCTGGTTTGACAGATGGAGAGTTCAAGGTCCAGGTACCACTTCTCTGGGTGCAGTCTTTGTCACTAAGTGAATTGTTCAGTGATAATATGACCAGGAGGGTCAAATATCCTGCAAATATCCTTGGCCTGATCTCTTCATCACACACACATTACCAGACAATGAGGAAGTGTCTCTCTCCTCACAGTCAAATAAACTGCAATGATATAATCAACTAAATTCAAAGCCAACTGATGTGGGTTAACTTAAACTTATTCAGTAAATAGACAACTAACTGCAGCTACTCTTTGCCAATGATCTTCTCTGGCATTTATACATGAGTAACAGCCCTCAAACCCTATGCAGACATGCAGGAAAATCCTTCTAGAGTTCCCATAAAATGAGAAATATTCACTTCAAACCAAAGAAATGAGACGTTAGTATGCAAGCAAATGGATGCTATCTTGCAGGGGTACACGTTTTTGATTTTCAAAAGGCTTTGAACGAGCTCCTCACCAAAGACTGTTAAGCATCTGAGTTGTCAGGATACATGTGAGAATACATTCTTCTGAATCAGTGACTAGTGAGAAGATAGAACATAAAGGACACAGATGTGGTCCAAGTTCACAGTGAATTTCACGGCAGGATCTGGTGATTTGAGAGACCTGTATTAAACAGCATATCCATGTATGACCTGGAAAGGAAAAGGGGGAGAAGTGAAGTGACAAGTTCACAGGGGGTGCAGAGTGATTCAGAGCAGCCAGGCCCAGCTGTGGGAAAAGCTGGAGGCAAGCTGATGCTGCAGAGCTGCAGAGGGATTACACAACATGAAGATAATGGCAGGCAAATTTCAGTGTCTGTAACAGCAAAAAAATGGACATGGGAAAAAAACCAATACGTTAAACTATACTTAATGGAGTCTTAAGAAGATTTAATCAGTCAGGAAAGAAATCTTGAAACCATGTGTTACTTCTATGGGAGTAAATCCATGTTCAGCAGTGATTAAAAAGGCATTGAAGGAATTAATAGCAAAAGAATAGAGAAAAAAAAAAAGCAAACAGACAATACTATCATGCCATTGTAAAAATCCCCAGAGTATATACTCATGGAATATTGAGTACCACTCTGGTCATGCCATCTCGAAAGGAATACAATACAGTTGGAAGCAGTGCTGGTGGGCAGCAGGATGGTATGACTTCCAAATGAAACAATGATTAAAGAGACCAGGAGTTCACTTTGGAAATTGTATGGTTGAAGGGGTACATCACACAGGGTTCCAAAGTCAACACACTGTTGCTAAAACAAATAGGGGAAGTTTTTCCCTACTTTCTGTTTTTCTGGGAAGAGTGGCATGGTCTGGTAGCAGGTTTAAAACAAAGATTAGGAAGAACTTTTTCACCCAGCACATAATTGTATCACTGAACTCAGTGGCACAGGATAATGCAAAGTGAAGAAATGGTAATCATTTCAAAAGGGTATTAGAGCAGTTCATGAAACACCACAAAAGACAATTAATATGATGGTCTGTCTGCAGCTACTTACTGAGGAAAACCCCTGAGCCACAGAGAGGGAATCTGTAAAAGCCTGCCAGGTAACACCACATACATCCTCTCTACAGGAACTTCATAGAAATACTCCACCCTCCATTTTGCTGAAAAAATATATAAAGGACAAAGCCATCCCAGGTCTCTCTGGCACACACAGCCCTCTTGTACTACCCCAGCTACCTTTGTGCCTGCAAGCTCTTGTGCTGTTCCCCAGAGCCTGCAACACAGACATCAATTTCACACTCTCAAAGCCTTACTCTGGTGGGCTTTAGCATGGCTTCTGCTTCCCTGGAAACTGCAAAAGCAGGATGGACACTCACACACCCCCACATAAACACAGCCACAGGAGCAGCCCAAGGGACTCAAGGAAAACCCAAGGCCAAGTACTATATAATGAGAACAGAAGCAGCCTGCTCTCACAGAGGGGATCAGCTCTGACTTGGGTTGGCACACGTTGGTTTTGCACCGCTAGCAAATTGATCCTGAGGTCTCTCAGTTGAAAGCTGGGGAATCCAAGGGGACAAAATGAAAGAGCCTATGATGAGAAGGATGCTGAGAAACAGAGAGGTGAAGGCTTTAGGCCATCCTGTGGGATGATCTGCCTATAGGAAGTTCAGTGAAAGGCTGTGAAACTTCAGAAAAGTTCAGGGAGCTTTGGGGCCAGAGAAATCACTACCAGCAACTACCCTCACCAGAAGTTTCCCTGCAAACCCTTCCATGTCTCTGATCGCCAAATGAAGATTTCTGCTTTGCTGCTTCAGCTTATCTGGGAGTCCTTGTCCCAGCCAATGCACTTACATTATTTTTAGCATACACAGTAAAATTCCATTTTGTTTCTGAAACATCCAGTTCTCCCAGACTTCACTACTGTGCTTTTGCTGAGGCCACACTGTTTTACAGGCTTATAACCTCTGCAGTTTAGCAGAGTCAGATTTATCAGATACAATGATGGGTAAAACTGCAGAGTCCAAAAGAAATTATGAAAATCTCAGTTGAAATAAGATACTGCAGTTAACATAGGAATTCTTTTTTTCCCAGCTTAAGCAATCCAGATAAGCACCTGAGCATTTAGGCTTTAGAGGCTGTAGAAGCCTGGCTTACCACTAGGTCTGACAGTGCATAATCAAACTGAAATAGGCAGATTTTGATTAGATATTAGAAAGAAATCCTTCACTGCAAGGGTGATGAGGCACTGCAACAGATTGCCCAGAGAACTTGTGGATGCCCCATCCCTGGAAGTGTTAAATACAGGCTGGATGGTGGGCTGAGCAGCCTGGTCTAGTGGAAGGTAGGGGGTTGCAACAATATGATCTTTAAGGTTCCTTCCAAACAAACCATTCTACAGTTCTATGGTTCTATGATCATTATGACTATGGGAGTAATTGAGTTACTGTAAACCACACATTCTACTTATGTGACACTGCTGCAGAACTGTGTGTGTGTTTTTAGACACTCATTGCTTAAAAGCTTAAGATGCATTAAAATAAAGGGAGCAGAAGTGCCTTGCCTTGCATTGCACTGAATCCCTTGCCCTAAGCTGTGGAGACAGGCTGGGTTCATGGTGGGTGTTTGAGGCAGACAGGACCCCCAAACCTACAGCACTGAAATAAGGACACAGCAAAACACAGGTGCCCATGCTAAGGGGAGGGCCTCCAACCTGCACTGCTCTCAGCCAGGTGCCTGCATGTGTGGCTTCTGCCTGCAGCGCTGAACAGCCTCACCTCCCAGCCAGGTGCTGCTCTCAGGTAAGCAGAGATGGTTGTCAGCTCCTCTGGCTCCCCTGGATCCTGTAGGATCCACTCCTGCAGTGCAGCCATTGAAGAAGCTGTCTGGACGTAGGGCACCTATGATCTCGTCCTGTTCAGGAACTTTAATAAATCTCAAAAGGCATCTGGGAGTATCTTGAGATGCCTAAACAACATTATTAGTCAGATCAATGAGTAAGGAAAGGATGGCTTGCTGTCTGTACAAGTAACATAAAAGAATGGTGTCTATTACCATGCTAAGAATTACTGAGTGTTCTTTGTCCTAACATCTGAAATGCCCAACAGGAAAACCTGGTAGATAGAGGTTCACCCACCCTGGCCTTGTCCTGGAAAGGGACAAGGAAAATCAGCTTTCTGATGTCAGACACAAGTGATGTTGGAGGAGGAAAATTTTCAAGTGAGTCACTGAAATTCTGTGAAAAGTAAAAAAGGGAAAAAAATGATCAGACCCCTGCAAGAATAGGTTTAATGATCTTGTTTCTCAGGCTATTAATAGACGGCCATTAAAAAACCCAGTTTGAGGCTCTGTTCCTCTGCCCTCTCCTGGAGGATCTCCTCTGATTTCTGGTTTTTGTGTAAGGAGCATATATTTTGGTCGAGGATAGTGCTGACACAGTGGCACCCACCAGCTGTCCAAATTCTGGCATGGGCAGCTGGGCAAGGCAAGAGTGCTCGAGCTGTGCAGCTTCAGCTGGGGGTCTGGCACAGGTATGCAGAGTAACTAACATTGGTTGAAAGGAGAAAAAGTTATTCTGAATTGATTCTCTGTTGTTTTTAATCACAAACAGCATTTGCCTTTGTTTTTGCTTTTTATGCCCTATCCTACCTTTACAGTCATGATGGTCCCCTCTGAGGCTCAGCACAGTTCACAGTAAAACTTAACCTTTCAATTTGTCACTGGCAATACAGAAATTAAAATCTCAAACATCCAACTGTGAAGTCACACAAAGGCTGGAGGCTTATGAAGTTGTTGGCAGAACGCTGTGCTGGCAGGATGCAGTGGGTTCACCTTGGCTGGCTGCCAGACACCCACCCAGACACTTTCCCTCCTTCTCCTCAGCAGACTGAGGGGAGAAAATGAGATGGAAAAGCTCATGGGTTGAGTAAGAAAACCAAAAGCTGTGCAGGGAAGCAAAATGAAAAGAGAAATTTATTCCCTACTTCCCATCAGCAGGCACTTCCTAGGAAGCAGGGCCTCAGTCCATATAGCAATTGCTTGGGAATACAAACATCACAACCATGAAGTCTCCTCATTCTTCCCTTTGTTTCTGCTTTTATCACTGAGTACAACATTATGCAGTGTGGGATATTCCTTTGGCCACTTCTCTCTCCCAGCCTCCTGCCCACTCCCAGCCTGGTCTTTTTCGGGGTGAGAGCCTTGGTGCTGCACAGACACTGCTCAGCAGTAGCCAAAACACTGAAGTCTTCTCAGTACTGTTTGAGCCACAAATGCAAAGCCCAGTACCACAGAGGCTGGTATGAAGAAAGCTAACTGCATCCCAGCAAGACCCTAAAAGAATCTAAATGTGTATATTATGAAAGAAAAAGGGAAAAAGCCCCACCCAACAAAACAACCAAATAAACCAAATCCTGCCTCTTCTATAGACAAGCCTACTACAGACAATTACAGTTCTACAACTAATGCAACTTCATAGGTGGCTACACTTCCAGCACCAAGTAGTTCACTTGCAGCAAAAAACAAGCTCCATAACTTGGATTTATACATCCTTTGTCATGCATGCATGGAAGCTCAAAAAGATCTTTTATTTGTCTCTAGGATGATGGCTCATGTAATATGGCTCTCTTCTAGGCTCATGTAATACATTCAAAAAACAGGTGGATTGTTTTCATGTGATTCCCTTATGCAACAAGAATAATGAGATGATGATTCTTTCATTTTGCGAAGTATGTTCAGTTGGAGAAAGGATATGCAAAGGCTTGAACCCTACAGACTATCTCTGATTCCTGTTTCACTCTGGAGCCATGAGTCCCTGTAGAGCTGGATGAGCTTTAAAGGCAATTGAATGCTGGGCATTGGCTATAATCTCAATGAGACCTCAGGAGCACTAACTCTGCTCTGCATGCTCAGAGGTGATTTTGTACTGGGAAGCCGCAGGTGGGACAAAATCCAGCACCTTTCCATCGAAAGAGGGAAAAAGAAAATCTCCTTTGATATAGTAAGCGCTGGGTTGTTTGGTCTTAGTATGAACTTAGCAAAGACTGGCTCTAGTTTCCAAATAGCAATGTCTAGCTGAAGCCAGGTGGAGTACCAACAACAAGAAAAAAAAAGGATGAACAAGGCAAGCAAGGCGTGGTTTCACCTCACTTAGCAGCATCACGCTGAGCACACAGCATGCCCAGGTCCCACTGCAGCCACCAGAGAGGCACTCCTGAAAGCCATTCAAACATCACGTTGGCTGATTTCCCTTTGGGTTTGCCTGTCACTCTCCATCCATGATGGAAATGGTCCAGCAGGGCAGCAGAGCTGTCCATGGAGTCTGTCTCACTCTGGCATCTAATTTTAAGGCATGTAGAGCTGGAGCCAATCCTCTGAGCATTTAATCTCACTGACTAATTTCATCTTGATGACTAACAAGTGAAAGCAATAAGAGTCTTAAATTATCGCTACTCTCCTTTGAACTTGGCTAATACCAGGCTCTGTATGGAGCAAAGAAATTACACGTGGATGGGCAGAGGCAAAGCAGTTGCTCAAATTGAGGGCACTGCACCGAGGGCACACTGCATTGCTACAACATTCACACACTGGAAGCTAATAATTACAATTCATCTTAATCATGTATCTTTTGTGGTCCTCTCAAAGCTGAATAAATGTTCATTCACTGCCTGGTAATAGCTGACAAAGTCCTGGATACTGGAACAAAGCATTCAGCCCTATTTAGTCATATTGTGGAAAGCCATCTTCTTTTTTTCTAATTATTATTAACACTGCACCATTAAGAATCATGATCATCATTTGCAAACTAAAGAAGTGGTAAATGTCTGGGTGCAAAATTTATTAATCAAAAGCTACTGCCTGATGTGAGAGTGCTATAATTCCTAATTTTTCATACAAAACCTCACTTCCAATAGGGAATTGTTAAAAATTGTTGATAAATCATTGCTCTGATATATTTAAAGGCTGCTGGTGAACACTGCAAGACATAAATCATAGAAGGTGGCATTTTAAACTAGTAAATAAAAAGTAAATGAAAATATCATCACATAGATTTATAGAGTGCTTGACAACAAGGACCTCTGAGTGTTTTGGGGTTTTTTTGTAAGAGCTCTAAATGGGAAACAATAAATACTGGAAGTCCACATTATGACCCTGCATTTCTAAGGCAGCACCCTGACACCAAAAGTTGAATTAGAACCATCTCCAACTGAGAAGAATGGCAGAATGTGGCCCACAGTGTGTATCAACATCCACTCCGTTCAATTGTAAAAGAGTCTGGAGGACGAAACACAAAGTGGTTTGGAGGCATGGGATCAGACAGACACATTCAGAGAGCTTAGAGTCTGTCCTAGAGCAAAGGAGAAATCATACCCTTGTGTGGACAAAAGAAAACAAAGCCAATGAAAACCAAGCTGGGGATATTCTGGCTGGAAAGCACCGGGCTCAAGGTGTGGACACAGAAAGCAAGAAGCTGCAATTTGCCACTCTCATTGAGTAGCGCCTACTTTATTTTGGGTGTGCAGGGTGAGAATTACCTAATGTGGAATTTCCCCTCCTACCAGTAAAATGCAGCTAGCACTCCACATACACAACTTTCAGGATGAGCTGTGCCTTTTTTGCACGTGCTGCAAACTGTGATGCAACAGCCCAGGGACAAGGTGCCCAAAGGTGACCATCTCGAACCTCCCTTTCCTTTCTGCTGCTGGTATTAAATGCTGGAGATACTCCCCTCTGCAGGTTCTCCCTGACACAACTCCTCCCAGGGCATGGGACTGTTGGGAGAGGAAAATACAAACCACATTTTTTCTTACCATCCCACCATCTGCAGGAGGAGTGCTCACAGTCAGTGTGCAGCCAAAACCTAGCAAGGAAGATAGAAATTTCTGCTCTCTAAAGAGATGCAGGGCAGCTTTTTTGGATCATGTGCAATATTTACAGTTTCTTACACATCACAGAGTTCTGCTGGGTTTATCCAAGCTGCAGAAATAATTTCATTAACATCTTTCCCATATGGACTATTTAAGATGTTAAGAAACTAATTTGAAATATTAAGTTTTTCTATCTTAAAGTTTGTTCTCAGGTCTGGTATTTTCCACATCAAGGAAGATGCTTCTCACTAGCAGGACCATCAGTGAGCCTCTCATGGAAGAGGAGTTACCTAGAACAGCTTAGCCTTTTGGTTAAATGGTCCCATAAGCATAGACTAAGCCTAGGTTTTCTGCCATAATCATTCCTTTCTGAGATATATGTACATCTTGATACATAGATTATATTCTAGAGCCTAGAATGAAAGGGAAGGTTTCCCCACTCTGTGGAAGAAGGTGGATAACAGGCAAATTTGTTGCACTTGTGAAGGGGTCATACTCCCACGTTTTCTACTGCCATGCATTGAATTTAGCAGCTTTTGTGTTTCAAAATCAAATTCTTCACATGGAGTGGTGAAGAACTGTATGAGTGTGGATTCCCTTGGATGGGAAAACTAATGAATCCCACATTTTCATTAAATCAACCCAGATTTTTACTGCACAGTCCTTTAACAGCATCAAGGAAAGATATAAGGCAGTAGAGCTCTGTCTTCAGTTCTGTTTTCTTCATTTGGTTGAAATGATATTGCCAACATCTCCCTTTTTTAAAAATAAACACAGATAGGCCTTTTTATTAGCACCACATTTCTAGCTGAGGGGAAGGATGGGGGAAGTTAAATTAAGCTTAGAGAACATTGTTTGCATAATTACTGAGATTATGCAGCTGTTACTATCTGCAGGTGTTAAGTGCTGGGCAAGACTTTTGTGTCACTTTGAAAATTTGAAAAAGAAAATTTTTAGTAACAGCCCTGTGCATTTTGAAGTATTTTAGGTAAGCTTCTATTTCTGATTATTTTGGTCCAGTTATGGATTCACTTGTTTGTGAAACTGAGTATCACACACCAAAAATACTTCTTGTACTGCAATGCCATGGTCACAGCAGGAGAACAAGAGAGATTAATTCCCTGAACAATGTATTACCTTTCTCTACCTCTCCACATTCTTTGTAAAAGAGACTTTTAAACTATCACCTTAAGAAGCTGTGACCTTGTTTGACTTCTTAGCATCGACCACACAGGTTGTGGTCCATCCAAGTCCAGTGGGAGGCTCAGCAGGGCACTCAATTCATGTGTACATTACAGGTTTGCTATTAGCCTGTGCACTGAAGGAAACAAGCCTAATGTGATCAGAGACTTTTCCTGTATGTTCACGTTTTTCTTAGCAGCTTCTGAACACTTTGGCCAATTTCCTCTGGACTGAGGCACTCGCAGTCTCTGCTGTGCTTCATAGATATTTCATCAATGTGGTGGTAAAAAACAAGAGAGAAGTCCTATTAATGAGTCTACAGAGGAATGGCAGGAGGAGTACAGCTGGTTTTTGTTTTACCTGGTAGCTTTGCCTTGATTTTTCCTCAGTCTCCTTCACATCTCTAGCTTTTAAAAAAATGTGTGTATTCTGGAAGAAAGTTTCTTTGTGAACCCTGTAATCCACTTTTCCAAGCCTCTCTCTCAAAGGCCATTTCTCCCAGCAACTAGTATGTTTTAGCTCTGCTTAGAACTACCTATTAAAAGATGCTATCTTGCCTGCCTTGTGAGGGCAATCTCTGGGTTTCCCTTCTGCCTGGTGTTCGTGAACCCCTCCTGTACCTCCAGGTTGGATGTTGATGACTGCTGCCATGTGAAACACACTGCTGTTTCTGCCTTCTGCCTTGCTGAGCCCCCCTGAGCTGGAGTCCTTGCCTCTCCCAGGATGGTCCTCCCTAGGGCTGGTCAGAAAGCAAACTGTTTTCGCAACCAAAATGTAAATAAGTGAAGAGATTTTATGGATATTTCCATGGAAATTACCAACTTTCAGACAAAATATGAGCTTTCCTCTGAAAGTTTGGCTGTGAGTATCGCTGTGTTTCACAACAGCACTGATTCAGGAGCCTCATTTTCCTGCTGCTGCTATGGTGTGAGCAGCTAGCTAAGATGATCCATCCCACAAGACAACTCAGCATCCCACATGAAGAAATCCTTGTACCCTGGCTCTGTGCACATTTTCTATAACCTACCTTTTGACAACAAAAATCTGCATTTTACTGTGAGGAGGTGGCATTTTTCATGAAATAGTATAATTTAGCAAAGCATAAACTTTCCATCAAGAACAGCTTATAAACATTTTTTTACACAGTTTGCTAGTCCCAAATCCTTTCTCTGGGGTCATCCTCAGGATGCACAGGAGCCCCAGGCATGTGCTGACAGACTGTTTCCAGCTTAACCCACCAACAGAGCCTGCAGCAAGTCAGCCCACCACCACTTGCTTTAATTGAGTTCATATCCACAAAGTGTTTTTTTTTAAGATGCAGCAGTGGCCTTTTTTCATTGTATTTTGATTACACTGTGAGTGAGGTTCTTCCCCCCAGGTGCCTAAATATGAGTTAGGGGTTAGTGCCACTGCCAGCCAGAGCCACTTGAGATGTCTTCCAGTGCCACTCCAGAAGGACCTGGGTTTCCCACAGATCCTGTGACCTGTGTTGAGAGGTCTGAATCAAGCCCCTGAATGGAGCAGAAGAAGACTTGGACACCTGGTTTACAGCTGGGAGTCCACATGTGCACATCTAACTGCAAATTGCTGAGCTCTAGAACTGAGGCCCATGCTATGTCTTTGGTCTGGTGCTATTTAGACCAAATCTGCTCATGCCCATGCTTGCAGTGCTCTATTTTGGGTGAGCCAAACCCTTCCTGGTGCTGTCAGAGGAGCACCAGCATGATGTGCAGACACTGAGCTTCCCCTCTTCACTGACTCCTGGTCTGCACTGCATTTAATTTACACCTCCAACACTGATATATTCCTCTCCCAAACAAGGTGCTCTCCAGGGGCTTATGCATTCACTGCAGTGTTATTCAGTCACAGCAAAACCCAAGGAATGTCTCTGCCAGACAAGCATTTTGCATTTCATGAGGGCCAATTTATAATGGTTCTTGGCTGAGCAGAGAGCCAGCAAGTGAGGCAATCTGATTTCAAGCAAGGTAAGACTCATGATGAAGGAGTGCCTTATCACTCTACAGCCTTAGCAAAATACTCACCCACTGTCTGAGGAAAAGAGCTTTGAAGTGGTGCACCCAGGCAGCTGATTTGGGCTCCTCGCTCCCAGACATGGCTGGTCCCACAATCCAGACAGGCACATGCAGGAGGGGAGTCACCCTGGACCCCAAAAGCACCTGAGGCATAATCTGCTCCTCCTGCCACATGCAGAGACGCAGCTCTGGCCTCCTGTCCTGCTTTGGCTTCCTCCTTTTCACCACTATCTCAGAGGCATCTCCTCCCTGATCCCAAAATGTTCTGCCCCCAACATTTTCTGTAACAAACTCTTCCTGTTCCTGCCAAAGCCGATGGAAACCCCTCATGAGTTAGAGGGAAGGTCAGAGACCATGGCAGGAACCCAGCCCCATGAGTGAACACAGTCATTACAGGGTTTGGGTGTAGCATTGAGTTTAAGCAAAACTTAATGGCTGTTTTGCTTAAACCAATTGTTTTTCTATTGAGGCTTCATGAACAATGAAAGCAACAAGAATGGTTGAGCCCACCCATGGCATGTTTACATATGTCATGTTCCACACAGAGTCACCTCTGTTTCATAATGCTGGAAATGGAGTTTACTCTCAGGACATGCCAAGTAGATGAAGCACCATTTGGAGATGAGACTGAAGCAGCCCCATACGGAGAGCTCTTGAGCTAACATGAAATCACTGGTGAGGTTCCTCAAGGAAATCACGTTTGGAGCAATCTCAGGGAATATCTTAGCAATAACTTTCAGTCTGAATACAGACACTTGCTTTCAGACATCATTGACAGCTCAAACTTTTCCATCACGAGCTCTTTAAAGAAATGAAAAATGCCCGGCAAAACAAATGTACAGGGTGCAAGTGGGCCTCACATAGCACAGCAGTCCACTTCTGCTCACCCCCCTCACAAGGAAGAACATTAAATGCTCAGACCCCATGTGGACCTGCTAGGAGGGCCAGTACTGTGCAGCCAGTCCAACAAGAAGAGACCCAGGGAGCCCAGGTTGTTTATCCTGCAGAGGAGAGACAGAGGGGGATGCAATTGCTTTCCTAGAAAAGCCTGCCAGAGAGCAGAGGAGCTCCTCACCTCAAAAGACAATGCTGGCACAAGTTTAAATGACTATGAATAGTTCAGTCTGGAAATTCAGATGAGAGGAGGGATCCAGCATCAGATTTTGTGTAGCACAATGGGGAAAAGAGTCTAAACTTCTTCCTGGAGTCTGCTGTGCTTATGAAAGCACAAGTGTGTCAGTGGAGTGAGCAGACAAGGGAGGTTAAGCTTGCAAGAGAATACAGGATTTTTTAATGGAAAAAAATGAACACATTTTCAGGTGGAGAAGCCCTTCTTCAACGGATTTCGTAGCATCAGGAGTGCTCTGCACACAGGGACCCTGAGATAAGCAGTGTGTAGCACAGTTTTGCCCTTTGCTGCTCTGTGCTGCATGCCCCTATCAGTGTCAGCATGTTCCAGGCTAATGATGTCCCAGCAGTAAGATGATTGCTTTTCTCTTGATGCACGCCTTCTCTCCTGTTTTAAAACGCAAAATCACCAAGGATGAGATTTGCAACTGTACCATTGTGGGCATTTCTGATGTCCCAGGTTGAAGGTGCCCATTATCCCATTTACAGCCCCATCATTAACCAGCAAGATCCCAGCTTCCCTTGTCTCCTGTGTGCAGTGCAGCATTTCTGCTCGTCTATCACTCGGGTGTCTGAGCTTCTTTATCGTTGTATCTGCATATCTCTGCAGTGATACTTTGCTTGCATGCCAGGAACAGCGCTGTCATACTGCATGGAAAACAAAGCCCTCCTATAGCCTTTCTCCTGAAGAGTACTGAAGAGTATCCCTGAAAATCTTTAAAAGAGAATAAGAATGTAAGTTGCTTCTAGTGTAAATTGCCTAGTTTCAAATTGCTCATGGCTGATTTATGTACTGAGGGAAAGATAGTTTAGCTCTTCCAATATTGTCTACGAATTTTGTATCTATGTAATGTCATAAGGACCTACCTATTGAATAAATAAAGCGTGGGTAGGGCTAGTCATGATTTAATACCACAAAATTATGTCATGATTAAGTCACTAAATTGTTAGTCATGACTAAATCCTACTAAACCCTGCAGTGCAGAAACGTTAGTGAGACCAGCTAAAGCTTTCCTCCTCCACCCTCAGAGGTTCCTTGCCATCCACCCCCCGTTGCCCACCTTAAAGCTGTGTGCCAGGTATGGCAGTGCCGGGCCAGGGGGCTGCTGCAGGCATAGCTCCCCCAGTAAGGCTCTCCTCCAGGTTTATAGCAAATTTCCATCTCATGCCATGTTTATAAAAATAAACTGCTCTCACTCTCATCCCCGAGTGGAAATGTTCCTCTGAGGCAGCGCATTTCGTTTTTAAGTAATAGCCTGAGGTGGCTTTTTCCAAAGGCCCTTTACTGCCTGGGAGTGTTTTTATTTGGTGGGTGAACAGTGACATCTGCTGGGAAAAATCCCCGAGAGGTGGACTGTATTCTGGGGGCATCCAGCATCCCTGCACACCTCCATCCCCTGTACCTCCTGCATCCCTCCCCTCCTTCCCTCTGCCAGCAGGGGCAGACGGGCTCTTCCACTGCCCACAGGGCTCATTAGCTGCACACCATTCATTCCAGATAGGAACAATTAAACCTATACAATAATTAATTGTCTGACTGTATTAAGGAGCAGTTGATAAAATTCACTAGGACTGAATCTATTTTCTTACTGCTTTTTCAAGTGCTGGAGGTTGCATGTGTGTTTTGGGCATGGGGTCATGGCACACAGTGGCTGAGTGACAGGAGCTTCCATCCCCATGTCTCTCTGAGCATTGCAGTCCCTCATGTCTCCCTCACCTGTGCTAATCTGACCCCCTCACTGCCTCCCCTTTTGTCATATTATATTTACAACAGGACTTATCTAAAAGTGAAATTCCCCAGCAGAATTGCCAGCAATAACTCACAGCGAGGACTGTGTTACTCCAGGCACTGGGGTGTCTTTTCAGACAGAGTGCAGCATATCTCTGATATCCTGTATAAATGACACAATATTACATTTTTCCTCCCATTGAAAAAAACTCCTTTACATTAGGAAAAATACAATCTGCCACTCTGAGCAAAGCACTGGGCCTGCCATACAGCAAGCTGTGCGCTTTCTTGGCTTCTTTGAGGCATAAGAAATATACAGCTCAAAAACTTTATGACATTAAAATGCATAAAAGCAGAATTCAGACACCATATAGGGCCTTCATTAGGGTCAGCAGCCCTCTGACTGTATGGTGGTGGTTAGGTGATTTTGCAAGAGCTCTGTTTTCTAGTTTCCCCTTTAATTTCCAAAGTCTCCAAGGAGAGAGGTGTGTGGCTACAAGCCCATCCAGGATGATGCTCTATCCCCATGCTGGTGTCCAGCTCCTCCCCATGCTGCTTCTCATAGTGTGCTGCTTGTGAGGCTCTGGCCTTGTGGAAGATACAGGCAAAGCACAAATTTTAAATAGGAGTTTTCTGAGGAAGGTAGCTCCAAATGACTCTGCCCACTGCAGCCCAAAAGCCTTCTGACTTGAAGATATCATCACATAATCTACTTTCTTGCTTTGTTTATCAAAACCTGACCTACAGAAAGACACAGAGATGTCTCAAGAAAGGTGAGAAATATCCTCAGAGAAGCTACTGAGAAACATCTGCATTGAGGCAAACACCACAAGGTGAGGTAAAATGTTCAGAGCCAGGAAGAAACAGAAGCAAATGGAGAATTCAGGATACTCTCCCTCCAGCTTTGGGAGAGGCAGAGAGATGGAGGGGAGAGACATTGGGGAAGAGAGACTGTGAAGGAAAGAAATACTGAAATAGGGGCCAGTCTTAGACCTCTTTTTCTATTTTCTTAATGTGGCAGGGGGATTTTCACCTAAAATCACACATGAAACTATAATTTTTAAGCTAGGAAAAAAATAATAAACACATCTGACTTTCTGTTTGTGATCTGAAGAAGGGGAAAAAAAGATTTTCAAAAGTAAGATTTTGCAAAAGATTCTTTGGAAAAAGAAACCTTCATTTTCATGTTACTGCTCTGTGACTCTTCCCACATAGCTGAGCATTTTCATATGAATCACCAGTTTACTCAGAAGAGTCAACACTCAGCTCACAGCACTCAGATGGAAAGCTGGGACAGCCAGAGCCACAGCCTTGCTTGATTTAGACCACAGAGCTGGAGATGACACAGCAGGTGTCAGGAAGCCCTTTCAGACACGCACTGATACAGGGAGAGATCCGATGGGAACCCGCAAGCAAAAGACAACTGAACAAAGCACTTAAGACAGCACCAGAAAATACATGTTTTGCACAGGCAGGACTAACTTCTCTTGCTGTAAAGCAATCAACATGCATCTGCTAGGCAAAAGATGGTGTTTAGAGCAGGCAGAATGATTGCTAAACAAACTTGCACCAAGAAGGAGGCTGAGTAACTGAGCACCAAGGAGCTGCACATATATGCATGTGTTTGGGTGTGCATTCAAATTTAGCATATTGGCAACAGCACTTCTGCAAAGCAGTCAAAATCTTGAAGTTAGCACCAAAAGAGTGAGGTTCAAAAAATAGGCTGAGGAGTCTTTCTTATCTTTGTGCCAATACAGTTTATACTTTCTTCATGTTTCCAAGCTTTTCCCATCAAGCTAGACAGGGTCAGTTCTCTTTCTTACACTGAAACAAGAGATGTTCTGCTGTTTCCTTTGATTCTATCAGCTTTATAAAGACTGAGAACTGTAAGCTGGTGACCAGAGGGTTAGAAATGGCAGGCCTTTACTCCTTCTTAATGCACAAATAACTTCAGCAAAGGACCAGAGAGACACAAAAGCAATAAACAGCCTCCTCTGATCAGGGACAAGAAGAAAACCCAAAGCAACATCACGAGGAAAGTTAAGTTGAAGGGTAAAATGCTGCACCTCTGAAACATGGTGTGAAACAGGGATTAAATCTCTCCACTTTTGTCTTAATTAGCAGCTCCTGCAGAGGACATCCTGGCCAGCCTTTCCAGGCTATGTTGTGAAAGAAAAAACCTCTAAGGATTTATGTGAGGCAGCTGTGCTATCTGCAGAATCCCAATTACATCTAACTTCCAGTACTGCTTCAGTATGTTTGAAGTTCAGAAACTAGGACTAGAAGTAAATGTGCTGGGGTTGTAACAGGCTTGCTCTCTACTCAAAATTTCAGAGCTACCCTACTGTTAACATGCACTCAGGAGACTGCCTGGTTGAAGTGAGGCTCAAAGCTTGTTTTAAATTTGTGAGCACTATCTGCATTGACTCCAAGTCTCCTTATCACTAAGAATACCTTTTCCCTTGAGTATTGTCCCTAATAGTGGCTTAAATGTGAGTCCTGCCGTGACACCTTCATTATCCCCAAGGGATTGCATTCTCCCAGATCGCCAAAGTAAATAATGCAAAAAAAGCCTTGAAAGTAACAAAAAAAAGCTTCCCAGAAAACCTAGCTATCACAGATAGAGCATAGCCATGGTGCTTCTGCAATCTACCTCAGCATTGCCTCTCAGTGTACTGCACTTGGCAATGCAGTGTTTTTAAATACAGACATGTTATCTTTCCCACAAGGAGAGGTTAGAAAATGAGATGAACTCTTAGAGTGACTTACTCCTACTGCAACAACTGCCATTAGGGATGTTAAGCCTGCCTGAGAGACTGGAAAAAGTGAAACAAGGTAAGTAATGGTAAGGCACGAAGTCAAGCCTGGCTTTTGCACTAACAAGTTCATTTTCTCCCTCTCCTCTCTTCTGCAGCCTCCTTTCATAAGGGAATGGTCTGACTGGGCCAGCTTTCTTCTTTTCTTCAAAGTGAATTTCTTCTGCTGTTGTCACCCAAGATGCCTTTTATTCCCCTTAAACTATAGCAACTTCTAAGAAGATCAAACATTTTTTATAAAAACAACCAACAAAAGACCGACTCCTGTTTTCCTTAGGCCAGGAGGATGGCATGGTTCCACCAAAGGACCAGAAAGAAGCAAAAGCATCGAGCAGCCCTCTCTGCTTATGCTTCTGCATCGTGTTTCAGCTGCCTCCAAACAGTTCAACTGGTGGGTTCAACTTCCAGCACTCGTGAGCAGATGGTACTTAGGTGGCAAAACATTGCTGTTGTAACAGCCTATACGCTTTTCAACAGTTTTCATGCTATGTGATGCAGCGTGGCACGGAGCTGCATGGGGAAAACAACTACCAAGCTAAAGGCAAGAGCATATGTGTAAGTGTGAGTTGTGGCTATCTGTGTGTAATGAAACAACATGGGGTGTTATCCTCTCTCTTCCTCGTCTCCCACTCAGGTGTCCAAGCATACCCATATATGCTGTGTCTGGGTGTTCTCATGGCTTTCCAGCTCTGGAGGTATCATACCTGGATATAATTAATACATATCTTTACCACAGTTGGGACAGGAGGGAGAAACAACTGGCAAACACTCTTTAAGAATATCATTATTCTTTTCACACTGAAGTAATGAAATATAAACCCACAATAACTAGAAATAAACAGAGTAAGAGCTTGCCTCTTGTTAGTAATCAGTGATTACTTCTAAAAAAACCTGAAAAAATCAAAATGCAGGAAGATTACATTTCAAATGCACTTTCAATGTGATAGAGATGGAAAATTCAGTCTATTCATTATTTCATGCTTTTTGGTAGTTAAGCCAACTACTTCACCTTCAGTAAAGCAATTCCTGTTTCTTTGACTACAGCTGATTCTGGGATAAACTCTTTTTAAAACTGTTAACCATGCACTGACACTAGAAAAATAAAGTTCATCTTTGAGTAAAATATAACAAAAATATGTCACCTGTCATTCCCTTTTTCACCCTGGAGTTCCATAACAGGAGTTACCTTGATATTCATGTTTGGATATATAACTCATTGCAAGCTCCATGACTTCCTATCTGTTTTGCAACTAATGCAACTAATATGTCTCCTTTAATGACAGTGTGGATGGTTTTAGAGTATCTTTCAAGAAATATTACTTTTATGAATCACAAAAGAAATTATTGTCTCTTTAAAAACCAAGAAAAACTTTTAAGATCTTTGAAAAATATATTGGCATTACAATGCCAATTAGAGCCTGGTCTTTCCTTGAAGAAGTTTTTTAACACCAGACTCCAAGCCAACCAATTAAGCTGACACTAAGTTCAGGTATTTCTGCCTGATCTAAACATTAAAACTTCTTAGCTAACATATTCAACATGTTTTAAAAACACATTTTTATCCTTTTTTAGACAATCCAGAAGAACAAGTGTATCACTTAAGCAGCAAAGAACACTAGGACATTCAGCAATGTTATTCATAACTGGCTCCCATGAGCTCCAGCTCTTCAAATGTGGAAATGAAGCTAACCATGAAACAGTTCATGGGTTTGTCTAAAGTAGAAACATCAGGAGTATGACTCATAAAAGCACATGTTGCTAACTCCTTCTATGCTCAGATGATGCCTTAGCACAGGTATAAAACAGAGGATATATGTGGGATCACAATGGCAAGGAAGAAGCAGCTCTTCTACCCATACTTTTTTATTCTAAATTATAATTATATCAAAGAGATAACAATATCCTAGGAAGCAGTGCAGCATTTTCAGGCCTGAATTCCTCTTTCACCTTAAGGCCTAGTCATTCAGCATGGCACCACCTGGAAAGTACTGATGTGTAAAACACAAGAGAACTGTCTTTGCCACCAATTAAAAGAAGATTAACAAGGATTCTGCACTTAAGATTCACAGCAGAAAGGTTTATCCCTCTTTTGAATGGATCAGTTATTGAAGCTTAAGGAGAACTACTTCAGATTTAGTTTAGTCCCAGAATAGTTCTTATTCAAGATGCATGTAACATGTTCCGAAAACTCCTTGGTTTTAATTAAAAGGAGAAATTCCACCAGGACTGTAAAACTAGTCATGCTGAAAAAGCATCTCTGAAGTTTTGGTTCACTGAACCAGGATGACTGTTATATTCCCAAACTTTGTTTCTTCATCCCTTAAAGTAAAATAAATAATTTCTTTATATTGTCAAATTATTTGAAAACTGTTATGTTCTTTTGGGAAAAAGGAATTTTCACATGTTTCCTGCACAGTGAATTAGAAGAACTCACTGTGAGCTTTCACAAATCGTGCTGGGGTGCAGCCTGCCATTTTTGACATCCTGTAGGAAGAGAAAATACTCAGATACAAAACATCCATCAGTCTAGGGGAGGAAACTGGGAACCATCTGCTTGCTGCTGTCCCTGTTTACTGATACAGCCCCATCACTCCCAAGGAGCCACTGAAAGGCATGTCAGGGCAGCTGTCAGTCTTTGAGGAAATCTCCAGGACACTTGGGACAAGCCCTGGGGACAGACAGCACAGTGATGCACCACTGGGTGGCAGCCCTTAAGAAGTTGCACAGCTGGGACTTCATAATTACCAGTTCAAACTATTATGGTATGTCTGTTCTCAAATAACACAAAGTTCCTTGTTAAGCCCTGGCCTTTGATGATCTACTCTGGATAAGTGGTTTTTTGCCCTCAGCTTTGGGTGACAGCAGGCTCCAGGAGCAGTTTCCACTGGGCAGTGTGAAAGTGATGACACCAGCTTTGCATTTGTCTGCTCATCACCACCATCCAGCATGACCCCAGCCCATTGTTTACCTCCATGTGCTCCTGCAGGCTTTTACACCCCAGCTCAAGGCATGAACCTTGCACCTGAAATTTCCTGACATTAAAGTGTTGCTGTGGTAGGTTAGAGAAGAGCCTTCAAATCCTTTTGAAGGTGGGAAGCCCAGAAAGTCACACTTCATCATCCTCATCACAATATCAGTGACAGTAATAGTAGCAGCAACAACAGAGGCAGAGGGCAGCACATGATGCTCAGCTGTGCCACGGGCTGGCTCCAGCCTGCCCTAGAGGCAGCCAGCCTCAAGCCATCTGAACAGGACTGCTCTATACAGCCCTTCCTACTGCTGTGAGAGCATCATTCCCTGGAGTAGCCAGGGGACAATTAATGTCTCAGCAGTTACCTCCTGGTTTGTCTGGACTAGTAAAATGGGCCATGCCCTGACACTGAGGACAAAAGTCAAAACACAGCTCTCCTCTGTGTATGGCAAACTCCTCTCTTCCCAAAATTAGGGTCACCATGTTCAGAGTGCTTGGCAGGAAGGGTCCTTGGCATATGCTGCTCTCCTCACACTGCCCAGTATCTGCAGCTTGTAATCAGTACTAAAAAAACTCATGCCAGCAGCCAGGATAACCCAGCCAAGCAGTGTGGGAAACCACGGAGCAGTACTCAAACACATGTCCTGACCCTTGTGAACCACAGATGTAGCTCAGATGCCCAGTTAATGATCACAAGCTGCAGTGTCCTCTGATCCAATTCCTGCCAGGGAGCCTCAGACACACTTTTTAACTTCATAAGAGTATACAAATCAAAAGCTATCAGAAAGGTAGGGCTGCCTCTGGACCACTGGCCAGAAGTCTGAGCTTGTGAGCTGGTGGGAAACTAAGCAGATTTCCTCAGAACTAGGCTTTCCGGCAGTCTAATGGTCCAGGAATTGCAAGCACTTGGCATTGCTAAAGTATACATCAAAAATAGCCAGGCATTGCCTATACCTCTGCACAGAACTGTATGTTCCAATGGAGAGAATGCTCCAGAAGGGAATGCAGCAGGAAAGGAAATAATCTGATGTCTCTGTGAGAAGAAAAATAGATTTAAATTTGAAGGTCCAGAGAGGTAAGGGAAGCAACACAGAAAGTTTTCCAGATATCCTGAATCAATCACCTTAAATTGTTAGGATGAAGTGCTGTGACACTGCTCTTGATATAAAATCTGTCAGCCTGTTGCTGCATCAGTACAGTGCAGGAACCTCACAGGGAACAGCTTGAGCCACCAGCAAAGAAGAAAGGTTGAATGTGCTGCTTGTGAAAGGCACCAGGACTGACAGCTTCAAAAGTGAAAGGGCTTTAACTCTCTTTTCTACCACCTAGCACTGGTAACACTGGGAGATATGTTGCACAGCCCAACCACCCTCATAAATAAAGAGAACTCTGTGGGACCCATATACTATGATAAGTCTTGAACCTAATAGCAGTGAGGTTAAGAAAAGTCAGAGAAAAAGGTCTGAGAAAAAAGCAATCCCTGCTGGTCTTTGAAGCTGCTCATTCCAACAGGTGAGAGCTGGACACAAATTTTCCAAAAGCTGTTACATTCATCCTAAGCCTCTCAAAGGCCAAACTACTCTTAAACACATCACCCTAGAAAATTTTACTCATGTTGTCCCAAAGGAATGCCCAAAAAGCCAAACCAAACACCTATCTAGCTAAAGGGAAGCACATGGACCAATGCCATCTGTTGTCCAGTTACTCCAAGTTCCTCCATTAGTATTTCAATCTGAAAAGCCCAAATGTGATGTTTTTCTTTTCCCACTCTTCAAACTTATATATGGTATCAATCCATAATACACATATAAGTTAGTTTTAAAATAATGTGGTGTATACTCATTCCATTATGATCCCATTATAACTGACACTGAATCATTGTTTTACAAACAGGTAAGCACAGGAAGAAGCAGAGGATCAAATAGTCCTTACTATCCCATGACTTTTAAAAGTCCTAAAGTCTGAGTCACTACTATACCATGGCTTACCAGAGGAGCAAAACTGGAATGTCCAAGAGGTCTGCTTTACCTGACACACTCTTAAAAAAGCATCTAACATCAGCATAGCATAGAACTTCAGCTAGAGGCTGAAAAAAGCTGTTGTTTAAATAGTGTTTAAAGGTTTTGTCTGGTCTCAAGAATTAACTCCAGAAGTAACCACCAAAGCTTACTTCTGTTGAAAGCTGGCACGTTTTGAGCACCAGACACAACCAGCTCCTGGCTAAGGTGGAGCAGAGCAATGTCCTCATGGCCTCAGAGGGCAACTGAATGCTGGCACAAACTTTGTGCTGGAGGAATGTGGTTTTACAAGGCAGAAAATAGATCTGCTCCAACAAGAGGTGGTTATTTAATTATAGCACTTCAAAAGAGATGCTTTATCTTTAATAAACAAAATATGTGTGTGCAATTACATAATTTAAAATATCAACTACCTGTGCAGTGCAAAAATGTTGCTCTCAATCATTTTTTTAAAACACAGCTCAGCTCCATGTATGTGGTTTGTCTGCTCTCCAGTGCATGAAACTACTCCCTGAAAACCAAGATAAATATGCACAGGAGACAGGACCAAATTGCCTCAGGTCTTTCACAGAGCAAAAGCTCCCAACAAGCTGTACTGTAACCAGCTGATATATGTACATAAATATACTAGTATCTCTCCAACACTAAGTGAAACCTCTTAAGAGCTTCCTGGTGAGTTTGTTGAGCTCCATGAGGAATTGCTTTCCCACTCCTCTGTCAGTAACCACATCTCTAAAGCAGAGACAGTGGGAGATAGTAGGAAAGTGCAGCTCACCTGTAAAAAGCAGAGTATCTTTAAGCTATGACAAAATATATTACAATTATCCATTACTGATGTTTCGACTTACCAATGCAGAGAGGCTGAGGCACAGAGGTTCAGTGAGCTACCAGGGCTTACCTACAGCTACAGTTTCTAACTAGTGATGTGGTGAGTGTTCAGAGGCAAGGAACAAGCATATTTTACCTGAACCATAGCCCAGTGCCCAAGCCAGCACTCTCACCAGTCCAGTGTGTGTGCTCCACAGGGACTTGTTGGGCTCAGAGACATGGCTATGAAAACTGGGAGTCATTTTCCAGGGGAATGTATGGACCTGGAAGTCATTGTATCAGAAGACCTTAAGTCTAAGGGGATTATTTTGGTTTTAAAAACCCCCATAATTGATTTACCACATTAAAACACCATAGGTATTTGAAAAAGTTATCACCTGAAGTCAGGTAGATTTTTTTTTCCCCCACCACTCAAAATCTTCTCTCTTTTGACACTACAGCAAGGCACAATGTGTGTTATGCTATTTTGGATCTACACATGCCTGAAATGTACATGTATTTTGACCAGACACCCATCACCTACAAATATGGAAAATAGTTCATTTCTCTCCTATACTATTTTTGGATTCTCTTCCCTGCCCTACTATAAAACAACAGACTGATTGACAAACAGACTTTTCCCTGGGAAATCAGATTAGAAAATATTTCGCCAACTCTGTGCAGTTTAAAACTCCAAAGTGACTTTGGGGCTACCATGCTAAATATTCTGAATATCTGACACCTGGGGCCAATCATAGCCCAAAATTAGGGAAAGAACAGAAATTAGCAAGCAAAGAGCTGTCTTGGACACCCAAAGAGAAATACCAACTAGACAAAGGCTGCCGAATCCTTAACCCGAAAAGTATTTGAACTCCTCAGTCTGATCAGTATTCCCAGCCAAGATTTTCCTGCTGGAGTAATGCTTATAACCCAGATCAGCCTTTTCCCATGAAAAAAACAAGGAGGAAAAAAGACTGTTCTCAACCCTGTTTAGCAAACATATAATTGGCTTTTCTTCTAATCAATTTAGTTTTGAGTCTCTGTCTTATTTACATAACACAAAGAATGAAATCTATTAAATCTTCATTAGAAGAAGGGCTCAAAACTGTTTGGCACAGCCCCAAGGTTTGCATTGCAATCCAAAGGCAGAGGTAGACCGACCTCTCTTTGCTCACCTCCCTATCTCTTTTCCTCCCTCACCTGGGAGCGCAGCAGAGGCAGAATTTATCCCATGTTAATCTGGTGGTTCTCACCAAAAGAACCAGTAGGCACTGATCAGTAGAGGATTTTAAATTAAGCAAATGAAGAAGAACACAGATTTGAAAACAAAGAAATGCCCTGACTGCTCACTGCAAGAGGATACTTGGGTAAGTCAATCCTTGGCTCTTTTTTTTGTGTGTGTGAGAACTGATGTGGCAGATATTGGGGAGACACAGCAACTGGAGTGACTTGGTTTGCAGGAATGTCTACTCTGAGAATCCCAGGGGCTTGGAGAGAGGTGGGAGCCCAATTAGTTGAGTAGGCTCCCCATGGTTGTACCTAATCCCAAAGTAGCTCCAGGCAATCCTGGGATATTACAGGCAGGTACAGACAAACCTGGACTTGTTCTGCCTGCCAGAGTGCTGGGACAGGAAGGACAGGAGCATGGTGGGGATGGCAGCTGGCTCAGTCATGCCAGATCACTGCATTAACCCAGCGTTGAACCCAAGCTCTGCTCCAAAAATACTTGGCTTTGCTCAGTACTAACACAGGTTTACAGCTTTCCAGAGCTAAGCCTGTAAATCCATATGGGGTGGGACACTTTGTAGAGTGACAAACTCAGGTCTCTGGCAGTTTGGGAATCCTTTTGCTATCTTCTCTCTCACACTGCAGGTGCCTAGGAACTGAAACATGTTTTGCATAATGCCTAAATTGTGAAAGTAGCCCCAGAAAATTACCATTTGAGTAACAACAATACAGCGCAACCAATATTTCACTGGAGTGTTTGTAGGGAACAGAGGTTTTAAGGCAAGTCCAAAAGAGCAGCTGTTTTCATCCTCTTACTGCTCAACTGTGGGGCTGCTGAGCATTTTCTATAACATCTGAACAAGGGCCAGGTTATCCAGCAAGATTAATATAGCTTGTTTCTTGGCTTTTCTGAGCCACAGCTTAATGAAATAAATTGGAATAGATTGAACAGAGTTGGCTAAGTGCCCAACACAAGTCTCGTCGCCACTTGGGGAAGAGTAACAGGCATCAGTATGAGAGGCTACAGGTTTTTGCTGCCAAAGGTTTCATTTTATCTCTCATGATTTACAGGATCAGGCTTGGTAGGTGCCTTACTCTGCAGCTCCATCTCTTGGCAAACATCAGGTACAAAACAGACTGCACAGGCTCTGCGTACTTCAGGCAGAGATGCATGATGAGTACTTTTCTATGCAAAATACTCCTCATTTCCTTAGCAATAACAGAGGGACATAACTCTCACCTAAAATAGAAGAGGGAATTCTCTTGTGCACTTCCTTCAGTGTTTGTTATGTTGCCCGGGAAACAGTCCCCAAGTCAGAAAATGGTAAATGAGAAAGAAGAAAACAGGCATTTGTGGCAAAGATTTTTAGACTCTTTATAAAAATATATAATTACATTTTTTGAACTGATACTATTTTACAGTAATGAGAAAAGATTTACCAATTTTTGAGTAAGCATTTTTATTTAAAAATAAAGTTGATCATCTTCTTTTCTGACCCCCCAATATGCTTCTCTGATGGCTGATGTAATAACGAAATATCCAACAACAGTGTTCTCTTTGTACGTCAGTATGTCTCAGGGAGATAAACAAAAAGCCCACAAATTTGCTATTAACTATTACTGTTTGCTGCCCCTGCAGCCTGTTTGACTGATGAGCTGATTGGTACCTGTGTTTATAGTGATTTATCCTAGTTGATGAAGTGATTTTGCCGTAAGTACAGAATAGACAAGCCAAGCTTTTTTAGACCCACTAATAAACCATGGTAATGCCTTGATCTAACCTGATTAAAAGTATTTTAAATATGTACACTACTAAATGTAGAAGATTACTCAAGCTATCTTGTTATAAACTCAGGCTCTGGGAATTGAGAGGAATAAAATGTGGATACAAAACAGTCTTGGACAGCCAAGTGCAAAAGATTTTTTGCTGAGAAAGTTTGAAAAAGAACAAAGAAATGGGAGAGTGAGGGTGGTGGAAGGCAAAAAAATTTAAATAAATCAAGAGAGGAACTTGGGTGAGATACCAGTAAAGCAAGATGCCATCACAGATGAATGCAGCATTTTTAAACAGAAGATGGTGCTTTCTGAGAGGAAGAATATAAACTACATCTTCTGGCTTCTAAATTTAACTGTGAAGAGTAAGAAAAACTTGGGTGTCACTGGCATTTTGGCAGAGATGTCTCACAGTGCTAAAAAGAGGAACACTTAGGAAGGGAAAACAATGGAACAGAGAAGCAATACTGAAAATACTTTTTACTACTCAAACTGAGCACATCCTGATCAGTTCTGGACACCTTGAGAAGGACAGAACAGACATGAAATGAGTTTAGAAATGACAATGAAAACAATCAGAGGCCATGAAAAGCTTCTAGATGAATAATAAAAATAAAACCTGATCACTTCAGAGAAGGAAAAAGATAAAGGTGTACAAATTTATGAATGGCACCAAAGAAAGTGGGTTCTGTTCATCATTTCCCATCATAAAGGAGCAGAAGGGCATCTGCTGAGAATGAAAGACAAAGGATGAAGAACAATTCTTTCCCACAGGAACTGCCTGGTGCTATTCCTTTCCACCAGAGACAACTGAGACCAGTTGTCTCAGTTAAAACGAGTTAATTTTTGCAAATTAAAAAGGAATGGAAATTTTCATGGAAAAAAAGGAATTTGTCAAGTGCTAAAACAAAAAGATGTGATTTGATTTTAATGGAGGCTATCTTCCAGTGTAGGCTGCAGAATCTTTGAGGGTGGGCAAGAGCAAATTTTTTCCCCTCCAAGGAAATTCTATTTAACTATCACGCTCTAGAATTTCTCAGACCTTTCAGTGTCAAACCTGGCACTTTCCACTGTCCCAGAGAGGATGCTGGAGCAGATGCAGGAATGGTTATGGAGCAACAGGTCCTGTTCTACTGTGCCAGCAAACAGGAAAATCTGGAAGACACTAAATGTGGCCACAGGGGGACAAAAAGAGACAGAGTTTGCAAGACTGCAAAAATTAAAACCAGACCCACAGTTCAGCTCAGTTCCCAAACAGACTTTGAGAGAATAATGCTCCCACTTGGAAACCAGCAGGGGAAAACAGAGAGAAGCTCTGGGCACAATGGTCTTTAGGAGTGTCTTGGTTTAGGGCAAATTTGGGAGGAAACTTCCGAATGGGGTCCCTCTAGAAAGCAAATTTAAGTGGCCTTTTTCCCCATTGCTTTGGGAGATATAAACTTTTTTTTGAGAGAAGTGGAAAAAACTGTCGATTTAACAAGCAAAGTACTCACAAACATGAAAAAAAATAATAATATTAAATAATAGAACTTCTTGGTGTTCTGAAGAGATGGTAAATTCAGATAGAAAGTCTTTTTCATGGGGTGTAGCTGGGCTTGTTCAGCTTTTCCAGGGCTAGGGTCTTTCTTTCCAGGGTTCAGGTCCAGTGTCCTGGCTGCACTGCAGCTTGGGGGGCCCCTGGATGATAGCCTTGGTGTTCCCAGACCAAACAATAGCTGAATAGTTCCAAAAAACTTCTGGCCTCAGCTAACTAAAAAAAAATAACTAAAAGCAAAGGAGAGTTTGCTCCCACTGTCCATGCTGCAGACAACATAGACAGAGAGAAGGAAGGTGGGGGAGCAAGTGCAGCTTCTGCAAACAAAATGCACTCTTCTTCTGCCCCCCTCACTCCCAGAACCAGTCTTCAAGGTGCAGAACTTAATATCCAGCATACACAGAACAGACAACTGGAGATACAAGCATCATAAAGTCACCCTAGGACAAGCAGAGATGCATAAACTGACACAAGCCACCGTGTCAAGTGAAGACTGGAGATGGTGTCTTTGCTCCAGAGGGGAACAAAGATACCTTGTATTTTGCTAACTGGTCTCACTTCACCCCTGGCACTCACACATACTAACTCATACTCCATTAATTGACAGCTTTCCTGTGGTTTTGCTATCGTTGAAGCACACTGTAAGAATAGATATATTAATTTCATTTTTTTTTCTTAGTGACTCAGCTAAAACTAAATGGATTTTTGGCTTTTTTTGAAGACATGAAATAGAAAAATAGGAACAATTTTGGCATAGCTGCCATATTCCACTTCTTTCAGCCCTCTGTTAAAATTTTCAGTAAGGCCCACTGTGCTGCTCTCAGGGATTACATGAACAAGCAGGGATGTTTCACCACTTTTGGAGATTCCAACTAGGAGTCCCTCTCTCTCTGCTGCCTGTTCAGGGACTCAGGGTGGGCCAAACATCTAGTCTACAAAGATTTGTGAACAGAAAGAGATGGCATATCCATGCATTATATGTTTATTTTTGCTTAGTGACTTGAAATTCCATGACATATAAAATCAGTAATTTGCACGTAGTTTTCCCTTCCCCTAAAGAAGGGAATAAAACATTACTTGCTAGAAGTTCTTTCTTCTATAAAGGACAATCTGCTTTTTCTGAGGGCTGTGACTTGCTCTGAGGTTTTCCCCATTTCTGCACAAGAGTTCATCCTCTGCTCTCAGCCAGAGGGGAGAGCCAGGCAGAGCAGCAGGGAAAAATAGCCAAGTAAAGCCTGGGAAAATTCAGACACCTCATTCCTTCAGTCCCTTCAGAAAGAAATATGACTGAGAACACCATCAATCTGACCTCCTCTTTGATTTTCAATTTTTGTATAGAGGGACTGTTCCAGTACACAGATAATGATCAGAAAGATGATGAGGTTTCGCCATAATCAATATAAGCTTTGAACCAGTGCTTAGAATGGTTAGCATTTTAATATAGAGATATTTTGCTCTCCAGCATCAGGCCAGAATATTAATCAGTAGAAATACCTACTCACAGACCTTTCACAATCAGGTTCTCAGTCTGCATAAGACTTCTCAAGTCAGAGATAGGTATAAGGATTTCAGTGAGGGGAAAAAAAAAAGGAAAGCCAAAAGACTTTAAGCAGCTTAGAATGTATAAAACTTTTGGAACAGATGATAAACATCAATGAAACAGAAAAGGCAACCTTGTCTACACAATCATCTACCGCTCAAGCTCCTCTAAAGACAACAGCGGGATAAAGTATATAGAAAACCAAAAAAACTTAGTAAGTCTGATATCTTCAGCCTCTTCACAGGCATCAGGTGCTTTCATATCGCCTGGTTCTGCATCCCTCTCCCTGTAAACCAATAATGTGCTTTCCTAGGTTTACTGAAGTCCAGTTGTGATGGGCAGCTTGAGTTAAAAACTTAATCCAGTGAAGACCAAGCGATTGTGACAGAGAATGAGCATGTGAATGAAACCTGAAACAGAAAGCAGAGCAAAGATCCCTTCTGCTGCTGCTCATCCTTAGGCTTGCCCTGCAGGCACCGCACCCAAAGAGTTAGACCTGGCCTTGGACATACAGGTAACACGAGGCAGGGAACAGGGGTGGGGGGGAAGGAAACAACTTTCCTTCCTATTCAAACCTTTACAAGTAGCAACAATTTCAGCTGGACAACTTTGCATCTGTGTCAATTAAAGCAGCTCAGTAGTTAGGGAACTGTACATCTTGTGAAACAACACTCGAGTGAAAACCCTCTCATCAAGGAAAACCCTCTCATCAAGGGAAGTAATTTACTTTGCCAAGCCAACTCAATTTGACTTTTCTAAAATACAAAAGTAGACCAGCTAAGCCAGAATGTAAATTTACAGAGTGATTCGGAAAAATTAAAAAATGCTTTTGACAATGTGTTGGTTTCACCTGGGGAGGACAGACTCAGAGAGAGGTTTTCTCTACAACTTCCTCTGTGAGTTGATGGGACCAATTGAAGGCTGGCTTGGTTATTGACAGCCTGAGGAACCAATTAGAGAAAGTTAGTTCGCCTCTTGAAAACATATTTTGAAGGAGGTAACCCGGGAAAAAGCTCGCTTTTATTTCCAGTGGCTGAGCAGGTAACACTGGCCCGGCCTGGGCTCCCTCCCATGGCAGGAGGGGCTCGGGACACCGCTGGGTCCCGTTTGCAAACCAGGGGACCCGATGGCCAGGGGAGGAAAGGCTCGTTCATAAAACCTTAGCCCGGCTTCCTCCCCCGTGGGCCCGTGGCTCTGTGGGGCTCGGCTCCTGCTGCTGGCTCGGAGCAGCTTCGGAGGGGCTGAGCCCGCCCGGCCCCCGCACGGCCTGGGGGGAGGCAGCTGGGCCCTGTCTGGGGAGCAGGGGTGGCCATGGGCAGTGTGGGGCTGCAGCTGAGCCCCGGAAAGGCTGATGGAGATCCCAGCCGCCCCTCACCCCGCAGGCCCGGGCCTGACCCAGCCCTGCAACATCTGTGTGAAACTTTAACTCTTTAGTGCTCAGATAAGACTTGCAGACCTCCAGCTTTCCTTTGAATGAAAGGAAAAAACAGAAAAGATACAAAGTCAGTGAAGGAAGAGCTACGTTTCTTTAGATGGAAGGAGAATGAGAAGATACTATGAAGGTTGGCTGAAAATCCTTTTGTGAAGTTGTAGGGATGAACTGATATTGCACTAAATATTCCTATAAACCACGGAGAAAGACATGGGGGGGCTGGAGATGTTACATTTGATGGATTGTTAATCAAAAGCATCTGTGTTGAAAATCCTTTGCCTTGAGGAGAAAAGGGGATCTCTGTTTCTGGAGATGAAGCATGAACAGAGAGAAAGAGTGATGAAGAGAATTTTTGCTTTGGAATAGTTAATTCTTAAAAGTAAATACCCCATAAGTTTAACATGGTCCATAAGCACAGCTTTGGGAAAGCTGTGAAGATGGGAGGAGCTTCACAACTTTGCAAGTTTTTTCCCGGGTGGATGCCAATCGTGAAAGTGAAGCCATGAGAAAACTGGTTTTTTCCCTCCTTGTGGAGAAGTCCCTATGGCCTGACAAGACGAAACTTCTCTCCGAAGTGAACTGAAAAGGACTATTTAAGTCAGGAACTGACTGAAGTAGTTTTTATATGTTTGTTTTGTTGTTATGAAGGTTGGGAGAGGGAAGGAGGGAGTGGTCTGAAGATCTTATTCTGAATTTGCTTTTCTTTCTTTTTCTTTGTGTAGTTAATAAAGTTTTTTATACCCTTTTAAGTTTTAGGCCTGCCTTGCTCTTTTGCTCCTGATTCTGTCTCACAACAGAAAAATTAGTATATTTAAATTGGCAAATCAAAACTATGACAGACAATCAGAAGGAAAATAAGAAGAGGGAAAATTATAATGTACCAAGCAAAGCAGAATGTGAGCCATCCATGCTAATGCAGAATTCTTTCTCATTTGTTTTCCAGGAGTGTCTTCAAAAATACTGAAATTTAGCCTCTACACCTCAGACTGGCAGCAAGAATGACAACAATAATAATAATTCACCATATTTCAAAATCAAGAGAAAAAACTAGGTCTTTAAGATTTTATTCACTGTATTAATAACTTGTGCTTATTAAAACTCATGGAAATTTCAGTGAGATCACAAATTCACTGAATTTTTGAAAATCAGCAACCAGTCAAGTCCTGTGACAATGCTTTATGCTCGCAAAAAAAAAGTCTGACAGAAATTTTTAAGAAGTGCTTGCATTTTTTCAGTATTAGTTGCTATCAATTCCACTTCTGAATCAAAACAAGCATCTGTGCACACATGCATGCGTGGACATACAACTTACAACTTTTTCCTTATAATGGTTTCCTTCCTCCCACAAAAAAAAAAAAAAATACTGAAAAATAAGTTGTATTGTTTTACCAATGCAGAATATTAGTAAACTCTGAATTGGTTCATTCCTGGTAAAGTCTATGAAAATCCTGTGGCCTCTCACTTGCTCCTTTACCTCGCTGCACTTTTCAGACCCGCTGTAGCAAGCCAGCCCCCAGAAAAAGTTCAGAGCCTTATCACATCCCTGAACCAGACAAAACCATCAGCCCTGTGGCTTTGAATGAGTGGGGCAGCCAGGGGAAATGGAGGGAACAGAGGAAAAACTGCTGTGTCACTGTGGAACGCTTGGCAACCCATTGCAGAAAATGAGACAGCAAAGTCAGCTACAGTCAAGCCTAATCCTCACTGGCAAGGGGGAGAGAAGTAGAGACAGATGAGGAGGAAACAGCAGGGATTTCCCCTTAGCAACAATGATATTTGAAAGCATAAAGATATAAATTATTTTTGGGCTGCCTGGACACTTAGCAGGAGCTGGGGATTATGTGTGTGCAGGAGTTCAGAAGAGGCTGCAAGAGCTTTGGAAGGAACGTAAACTGAGTGTAAAATGTGTAAATCTCTGGTCTGCTGTGAGAGGGAAGCTGCAGTGTTTATTTTAGCTGAAATAGGCTTTCTGGGACCTCTGCTTACCACACTGACCATCACTGTGGCAATGTTCAAGGCACCTGCTGTCTTCACCTTCTGCTTCTCTCCACAAAGTGTATAACACAGGCACTTTTATTGTCAACACTCATGATTATTTTGCCTGGGAAACTCAGTGCAAGGGTACCTAAATCCTCTTTCCTGAGCTTCTCAGCTCAAAAGAAATACAAATTATAGCAAAATACTCCAATTTGAGCTATCAGAAAGGCCTCTACCATTTCTACCTGTACTTTCTGGGGGTCCAAGGCACACTGGATTAAATGTGTGTGTTTGTTTGATTGTTTGGGACAGCCCAGTTCCAAAGTCTGTCAGCAAGCAGAACTGACAGGCTCGAACAGAGGAACCTAGAGCAGGGACCCTAGAACATCCACATATCGCCTACTACACTGCAAAGATGTCCAACAGACACCACCAGCAGGAACTCTGCCCAGATTTGTTAAATAACTCTCTACTGATAGGGATTGCATCAGGTCTCCAGATACAGTTAAATCATGCCAGTGATTTTTTGCTGTCCCTAGAACTCTAACATACGCAGTGAAAGTGTTTTCCCTTTTTGCTGGTTTTTGTTAAAGCATTGTTAAAAATCAGATTGCCCCATATGTTTTATATTTTCAGTTCATTTGCTGGGATGGAGAATACCTTTGGGCAAAGTCTTTGTTTCCTTAAACATAACTCAGCTGTGCTACCCATACAGATGAACAGTTTTCAGAAGTAAGGTACAGATAAGGTACATTTCCAGCAGTAAGTAGAGACCACTGTGGATTCTATGGAATCTGTGGATTCTTTGCTATGTAGATGATGTGTTGCCTTGTGTAATTTTTCAATTTCAGTATTCTTTGTCCTCAGTTTATGCACCATTTCCTCGTTTCTCCAGCTTTCCTTGAACAATCTCAAAATTAGGTTAGGCAGCAGCTAAACTGGAAGACTGCTCTGACCACCCCTGCACACCTTGCTGCAAATAATCTTCTCTGTTGAAAATTCTCCCCCCATTGTGGGGGCAGCTTCCCTCTAGCAGCAGTTCATGCAACGGGATTTTGTGAAATCCTTTGAGTATCCTTGAAATCCTCAGAGTATCCTTTGCTCTTCCTCACAAAATCCTAGCTGGATCATGCTGGATCATGCCACATCAAAAAAGAAGAGAGCAGGGTCAAAAAAGCACCTGCCTCACACTGCCCTTCTCCCTGAGAGAGGAGGAGGCTCTGTGCATGGGGCGTGCTGGTCGGACAGAGTGAAGGAGGCAGGTGCTGCCGGACAGAGCAGGCAGGCTTGCCAAAGGCTTCTGCCGTGTCCTGCTGCCTGCCTTTATGTTAACTCTTGCTGCCTCAGAGGGCATGGGAAAAGCAAACCCCAGAGAGGAGCCAGCAATAACAAGGCTGTGCAAAAGGCCACCTTGGAGGAGTGGGGCAGTCTCCACCTCGGGCCCCTGCCCACTACCCTCTGTCCCCCACATCCTTCCCAGACCTGCCAAAGGATCCTCTTTTACACACCTTGCTTGTCCGTGAGCAGCCTTTCCGATGTCCACAGCCCCTCCGGCCTCAGAAAGGTCTCTTCAAAGTGACTGATGTCTCATCATCTCACTGATGTCACATGCTCGATCTGCTCCCTTGTGCCTGGAGCTGCACTTCCATGACTCTGGGACACTTCAGACTGAGCAGTCTGAAACTGAATAGCAATATGCCATCCAAGCATGTAAAAACACTTGAATTCAGATTTGGACTGGATGGGGATCATCAGTCTGCAGGGTTTGGGCGAGGCAAGGGACAGCATCCGGACCAGGAAAATGTAAAGATCAGGAGGACAAAACAGGGAACACAGGTTTGGACACTGTCAAGACAATGATGAAAACAACATTTGCAGGAGTAGAACTGGAAAACTGGGACTGGCTGAGTAGTGAAAGCATGAAAGGGCAAAGCAGGGGCTGGAGTTCAGCAAGGCAGTAGGAAGAGTGATGCATAAATAAAACATGGTACAAGAAGCACAGAAGGCTGGGGAGAACCAGAGATGCAGAGAAAGGTGAGCATGTGGCATCAGGAGAGAGCAAGAGGTACAAAGCAGCATGCAAAGAAAAGGTAGAAAGATTAAAGAAAAAGCTTTCAGAGCTGAGAGACATTGAGGGTCTCCTTTTTTTAATTTTCTGTCTAGAAATGCCTATGAAAGTTTCTGACAAAGCATCCCAAAGATCTCCCAAAAGCCCCCAGGCAACCCATAAAGGGCAGCTGGCAGCTGCTGTCTACCACCTTCCTCATTGCATACCTACCACAGGGAAATTGTCCTGCAGGGAAATTGACAGTTTTGTCCTGGCTGTTAGCATGTTCATACAAATCAATAGTATGATAAATCCACATGTTTTCTTTGCTTTTTAGAAACCCAGGCTTACAATTGAGTTTCCATCTGCTGCAGCACATAGCATCACGTATGCATCCCTGCACAGGGACTATGCATTAGGAGATATAATCTACCAAGAACTCTGCTCCACTGTCCGAGTTCGCTTCACTTTAGAAAAGATTTCAAATGGAATATTTGGAGCCAGTGCAACACAAATGTGTTGTAGCTGTGGGTTAGGGCATTAACCCTTTGGAGCGGCGGAAATAAGACACACAGCTACATGGTCCCTCTCAAGATAGGAAAGAGACATTTTATTGAGAGCACAATTCGTACTTGTAAGATCTTCCAAAGAGCCAAGACAAGGCAGTAGCTCATTGGATAATTGAGAAAACGCCTCTGGGACAATACTTCAGAATGAGTCCTATGGTTGGCACCAGCTGTTAATCTAATGTTATTAATTCCATTCTATTTTGACCAAATTATCATTCTGGGAGAAAATCTCCCTACCGAAGCTGACATGTTATCAGCTTGGGAATGGAGCTGAGAGAACCAGGAGAAACTCCAGCCTGGGAATGATTTTCCTGGCTGTAATTTTCCTAGATCTCTAACAGTGTGTCCACAAATGTGTTCCTGTTAAATTCAAGCACATGGAAGGAAAATATTTTATTCTTCTGGAGGAAAAAAAAATCATCACGCTTCCAGAGTGACACAATCACACTTCCCAGCTAAAAACAAAACTCATCAATGGACAATTTAATTTAAATGGCACTTTCCTTCTATAAATGAATAAACTTACTTCATTTTTTTACCCCAAACTTTCTCTTGTTAATCTGTAAAGCACAGTAATGCTACCCCCTCAACATTTTGAGATGTTGTGAAAATAAAGCCATAGGAAGCACTCAGTTGCTATAGTAATTAGCATCACAGGAAAAGGCCAATAAGGAAACAAAGGACTTTGTCTCCAGAACAAGCTTTAAATCATGCATGAACTGTGTGTTAGCCATAAAATCCACATGAGGAGAAAAGAAAACATACTGAGGCTAAAAGCCTGCAAGAATAAATGCAACATGCGTTGGTATAATTAAAGGCTCTATGGCTCACACATATACCTCTCTTATGACATTTCCTGAGAGATTTTTAAGTGACTTGGCAACCAGAAGAATGTTTTTATTAGTTAATGGTTTGTGTGTCAAACTCTATTTGATCTGCTTTATATGAGTAATTTAGTCTCTTGCCTGGATACTTGAGGAAATTATGAAATTTTAAGTTCTTTGTCCATTAGACTAGGTACCTCATAAACATATCTAAACCATACTATATACATATATTTTAAAAATGCTTAGGATAAAACCTTTCAATTTCTGTTCCAACCTCTGTTCACAATCTATTTCTTTTGCTCTGAAAGGCTTTTTTTTTGCCACCTTTTTGTTCCACTCTACCTTCAATAAAAAAGAAATGCTTCCTAATCACAAGATGTGACAAGTCTTGCTACATTTTCCAACGGCCGTATGCTTGGGTACTTAAGAGCATTTGGCTTTGTGCTTTGCATCTAACCAACAACGCACCCAGGTGAGCTGCTATTGGGCAGAGACTTAATCCCTGTCATCTTTAATCACTACATTAAAAGATTTAAAGACTAATGTTAAAGGCCATTCAGTTGGGGCACCACAGACCTACAGGATGCAGTCAGGAAAAGCCATCAGGAAAAGCCACTTGGTTTATCCTGGCAAAACCTGTTATAAATCTTTGAGGACAAAAGCCAGGAGAGCTGAGAAGGAAACTCTTTTTCTGTGACACTCCCTCAGTGTGTCTCAGACATCCACCTAGACACCCTGGGACTTCCTGCAAGTTTCACACATGAGGTGTTACTTGCATGAGGTGTTACATTTATTTAAATAGCTGCACTGAAAGGTTAGCTTTGGCACACTTCTGTTCTGCATAACACCAATAAGAAAGTTATTAGGTCAGTACTGAAAAATTCCATCCCTAGTCAGAGCATAACTCTGCAGAGAGGATGATTCATCTGTTACCCAGTGCAGAAAATGTGAGGGGGCCATTTTGCACTCCCTCAGGAATCCAAACCCCAAATGTAAAATCTCCTGCTTGGATCCCACATCGTTGCAATGTGATTGCTAGCAGCAGTAGTCAGGGATGTTTCTTCCTGTCCAGTTGGCTGAGATATTAGAAGCCCATCTTGGAGGTTTGGACTTTGCTACAATTCCCTAAGTGCTGTTACTCTGTGCTTAACTCAGATCTCAGGCAGCTGCACACTCAGGTTTGTCCCCTGGGACCACACTATTCCAATGCTGCATAAACTTCCAAATCCAGTACAAGGCAATCTGGTCCAAATCCAGCACAAGGCATTTTCAGCCTAGTAATTCTTCATCTTGAGGACCCTGACACTTACAGATCAACAAAGGGTGTCCAAAGCCTCTTACATTATTTTCCCAAGTGGGTAAAAAATAGTATTGTGATGGTAGTACATACAGTACCTTTATAATTGCTTTATCTACAGATAAAATTTAGTTCTTCACAGACAGCGCTACAGCAATCACCACTATTTTCAGCTACCAGAACCTGGCACAAACGTCCAGGGAACAACTCTCTTTCAATAATCAGCTCCTGTCAGCACCCGCGGAGCAAAGACATCCCTCCCTGATGCTTTCTCTGCAGCCCTTTTATCTATGCTGCCTTGACTGAAAACATTTTCACAGCCACAAAGCTAACAGCATCACACATCTTTTCANAAAAAAAAAAGAAATTGTAAAACAGCAGACTACACAGTGATAACCATTGATGTAGAATCTACATGATATAAGGGTCTTATTAGTCAGGTCATTCCTTATGAATACTCATTTAGATTGACAGTGTCTCTATATAAACAATTAGCAATTTATTCCAGTTATCCTCATTTTACTTTAACAGTATATGGATTCATTCAAACCCTTTGTTCAAAAAAAAAAATTAAAATAAGCTTCTGTTGTTTTCCTTACCAATTCCTCATCAGGATAAAAATTAAAATTCTCTTTTTTATAGGTGTACAATATCCCAATACAGGTATCTTTTAATACTCCAAAGCAAACCTTTGGAAATGTTAGGCTTTATTATACATTTTCCTTCTATTTCCTGCATCAATGCCCCATCACCCCCCACATAAATACAAACACAAAAGCTAGGGAAAATAAAATACTTTCTAGACCAATCACTGCTAGAAAAAGCCATTTGAAAATGAGACAAATCATGATCTCTGTACACAAGAGAATTATTTGCTCAAGTAGGTCAGGAAAGACTTTGTTTAATGTAAATGTAACATAAAGGACCTTGCAGCTCAAATATTGCATCATTCACATGACTTACACGTAGTCTGTAGCATAAACACCATAAAAAGCGGTCTTCTCTTGTGCTAGATCTATATTTATTTATTTATAATTTAAGGGAGTGGAAACTGAAATATGAGCACAAAGGACTTGTTAATGGGTTTTAGTGTGTGAGGTGGCCTCTTCAGTTCTCACTCACCATAAGCATGTGTCTATGCAAGGAAGATAAGGCACTGTGTCTCTGATGACATCTCATGATGTCCTCTGTGGGACAGCATGAGAGGTCTTTTCTTCTTCTAAGGTGTTGTGGTTTAACTCCAGCCAGCAGCCAAGCCCTACACAGCTACTTGCTCACTCCCCCACCACAGGACTGGGGAGAGAATCAGAAGAGTAAAGCTAGAAACTTCACAGGTTAAGATAAAGACAGTTTAATAGGGAAAGCAAAAGCCATGCATGGAAGCAAAACAAAAGGAGAAATTAATTCACTGCTTCCCATAGGCAGGCAGGTGTTCAGCCATCTCCAGGACAGCAGGGGTCAATCATGCATAATGGTGACTTGGAAAGACAAATGCCATCAATTCAAATGTCCTTCCATTCCTTCTTCTTCCCTCCACTTTACATACAGGGAAGGATGTTGTATGGTGTGGAATATGCCTTTGGTCAGTTTGGGTAACCTGTCACAACGATGTCTTTCCTAAATTTCCCATGGACTCCCAGTCTTCACACCAGCCTGGCAGTAGGAAAAGCAGAAAAGATCTTCATTCTGTCTATGTCCTGCTCACCAATAAGAAAAGCATCTCTATATTATCAACTCTGTGTTTAGCACAAATCAAAAACATAGCCCCATATCAGCCACTGTGAAGAAAATTACCTCTGACAAAACCACTACATAAGGAAAGTTCAACATGAAGAAGAAAGCCATTGTTTCTTACGTATCCCATATTTGCATATAGTCACAGTAAAACTGAAGATCAGAACTTCACTTAGTGTTAAACTTCAGAGCTCATATCTGATCCTGAGTGTTTTGACATTACTTTTTATATTATTTTCATCTATTTTTAGTTCACAGATTTGGAATCATTTTTCTGAAAGACAATAAAAAAGGAAAAAAAAAGATTACTTAGATATGACAGCTAGAGTTATATCTTAATTAGTAATGAAGCATATGACATGCTGTATGAAAATAGTATTTCCAGCATTACAAGCATTATAGTATTAGAAATAACTCTACAACTTTATTCCAGTTCATAAATTATTCCAAGCACTTACTGTGCTATATAACTCTTAACTGAGGACCCTACATGCCTATAAACAAGTTTTTGGAAAACCTGCAGCTTTGACAGGGAAATCAAGCCACAGCATTCACCCTCGGGGAAAATATTTTCTTGTGCAAATCTTGCTTTTGAGTTCAGGAGGAGTATTTTTATGGATAAGGAGAAAAAATAAAAAAGTACTTACTACATTTAGGGGCTCATTAATTTAGTTTAAGAGTGAAGAAGTTAAGTATTTGTAAGCACGGAATTAACCAAAATTGGAAACTGAAGGATATTCCTTCTGGAGTGTAACATGCAAGTCTTAGTAACATCAGTTCAGTATGGGTGTTTTAATAAAAGATAACCTTCCCCTCCTACACAATGTATCTTGCCACATTTCCATTCATTCCAAGGGGCAGATTCTTCAACAATTTTCAGCTGTTCACTCCAAGCTGGAGAGGGTAATTTGTGCTTCGAAGGAAGATATTCAATTCCAACACAGAAGTTTGTGACTGAATTTCAAAAATGCAATTCTTAGGACTTTGGGTCCAACAGCACACCAGTTGAAAATTAACTTTTCATTTTCACCTCCTTTATGGTCAGTACAAGTAAGAAGCCCTAAATAACAGACAAGCATCCAGTCTTGTTCATAGAGCAAATGAAAGAAACTGCAACCCAGCAGACCATGCTGTGATGTCCACTATTACAGAACCTACATTGTTTAAGGATCTTACCCTACCTTGCCTTTTGAGTGCTCATCCAGCTTTACAATTCCTTTAGGTCTGCAAAGACATCAATTTCGATCAATTTAGAAGCATGAGATTACTTTCCTTTTCAATATCCTCTCTGGTATGGTGAGGATACTTCTTAAATCAGATGTTACTTGTGAAAAATCATAGAAGCATTCATCCACTGCTTCCTTCTACAAAGGTGATGTCAGTTCAGCCTTTCAGGGAACAGAATCACATCCACTCTGCGGCTTTAAAAAAATATTTCTTTTCACAATTGCAAGGCTGTCAAGGAACTTTTAGGCTTACAAAGGAAAACATGACAAGAAGTCACAACTAACATTCATTGTATCTGTTTGAATCTGATTCTCATGTGCATAAAGAGCTCTATATTTCTTCTTCAATGTCTTCAAACAAAGTGAAGTAGCTGATTTTATTTTTAAGTACTTGCAATAAATGAATACTGAAGCTTAGGAAAGAACTAGTACTAAAAAGCTTATCAGATCCTTAGCAACACAATAATTTACTCCCAAGCTTGGCCTTTTCCATGTAAATAAAGTAAAATCAGCATCTCACAGTTTACACAGATTAAAAACCAGCCTAGAAAATCAACACTAGAAACTGTATCATACTTCAGCAGACTTTCTGAGAGACCAGAGAATGAGGATCCTGTTTTAAAAGATATTTATTTTTAGTTCAAATGAGTCCTGCATCCAGACAGCTCCAGTCATCATATTTGAAAGAGAAAAACAGTAGGAGCAGGGATCTCTGAAGCACCTTGGTAAAACTCCAAGGTCTATTTCCATACCTAGGACCATATATTTCAGTGCTTATTCAGGGAAAAACTCACGCATACTTCAAGCAGATTTTCCTCTGTCATGTAGGATTTCACTTTCTCAGTGAAAATAGCTGCATTTCTTTAGCATTACAGACAGAAAGTTTTATTTTCTGATCTTACAAAATGCATAATTAAGAAAGCAAAACTGAAAGCAAAAGAATAAATGCAAACAAGACCCCTTACCATAGATCTATGTTTGGGCAGTTGTTGGATCAATATGAATGAGATAGATGTTCAATGCTCTGCCACATCAAACACTTATCAAATGCTTTTGCTGAGTACAAAATAGGCTGTGTGATCTCTTCTGCAGTATGGGTATTACCAGTCTAGAATAAGTTTCACATCTGGGGTTAAGAGGTGTGACAGGATCACATGCCAAGGACACATGAGTCAGATTCAGCCTCCAACACACTCTAGCAGGACCCCAGGCATAAAACTTTGTCTGTATGGTGTCTTTCAATCCTACACTTCTGTGGAGAGCTCAACACTGGGGATAGCAGTTGTCTCAGGACATAAACAAACTATACTACTTTTAACCTCTGGGTTCAAACATAATTCATCCCCACTTTGATAATAAATTAACATTTTCATCCTCTTCTCCCCAGCTACACTCTTCAATGATCAGTGCCTCCTAGACCCTTGTCCTTCTTCCTCCTCTGATGTTCCTTGGAAGTAAGACAGGGAGTAAGACACAAAATACATGAATTAAACTTCCACTTGATACTAAACCCAGGCAATTCACTGTGACAAGGCACATGAAGCACCTCCAGCTCTCCATCTTCTTTGCCATCCCTCATTTTTCCTGAAAGGGGTAGCTAGCCAAGCATCTGATGTTTATAGACTGATGAAGAAATGTTGTGAGTTGTACATTCTACCTTTAGAGCAAGGTCATACTTCAGGATAGGTCCTTATAGCTACAGGAGGTTGAACTTGGTGTGTAGCTGTAGCTGGTGTGATCTGCAGTGGCAACATCTACAGTAAAATGAGTACTGCTGCTGAGGAAAGGAGGGGAGATGGGCTTCTCTTCTAACATCTTCTTGCACTTAAGACAAGAGATGTTGGAGCTGTAGCTGATGCTATTTCTTCCCAAGCTAAATAAGGTTTCATCTTCGTGTAGACACCCCTCACGAGTGCCCTTTTCAAATTAAAACCTCCCCAGACGACAGTAATAGTAAAGCAGCTTATAAAATACTGGGTGGAGAAAGCTGCATATTGATGCTAATCACCTGAGCCTTCAGCTTTTCAATTATGTCATGATGACCTTTTAAAAATCATTTATTGACTGGAAAAAATATAGAGAGCTGGTTGAATCTGATTTCATTAAGGTACCACTGCAGTGCTAATAACCAAACCATACTCTGTATTCAATGAATGAGCTGTTTAAATAGGAAAGTAATTATGACGTTAAAATTCCAAAGAAGAAAAAAAAAGTCATAAAATGAATTTGTCACTGTGTAGGATAACCCAAGGATAAAGTGAGTCTCTGGCATGACACAAGTTCTCTTGGAAAAAGAGAGTGCTTTGTCTCAAAAGCAACATTACAACTAGGCACTACATGGTCCCTTTTTTAGAAAAACACGTGCTTACACTGGGATTGCTTGTCAGATTTATTTTTTTTTTTTAGCCATGGCAGATTTATAAATGCAGTTGCCTGCATCCTTCCAAGCATTATTAAGCATGTCACATTAACTGCACAAAGCCATTTTGCTCTGCTCAGCAAATCAGACTTCTATATATATCTTGGGAAAAAAATGTAGGCATGTGGTCAGAAAAACAGCTGTCAGTCAGGCTCCTCTTCTACAANCTTGTCAGATTTATTTTTTTTTTTTAGCCATGGCAGATTTATAAATGCAGTTGCCTGCATCCTTCCAAGCATTATTAAGCATGTCACATTAACTGCACAAAGCCATTTTGCTCTGCTCAGCAAATCAGACTTCTATATATATCTTGGGAAAAAAAATGTAGGCATGTGGTCAGAAAAACAGCTGTCAGTCAGGCTCCTCTTCTACAATAAAAACAATGGCTAGCCCAAACCTGCATAGCTGTGTAATGTAAGCTTCAGCTGTGCTGAGTGCTGCAAAACATACCAAGATGCCCCCATGAAATCTCTGCGTAAACAAAAGCATTGATCCTAAGCATCTTTCACAGCTACAACTGCTCAAGACTTCTTTCTGAAAACGGATATGTCAGGAACCAAGGCCAGATTGTGAATGTAGAAAAATGTGTAATACAGCACAGCAGCAAGCAAAAAGGAAAAAAAAAACCACAAACAAACAAAAAAAAAACCCAAAAACCAAAAAAAAACCAACCAACCAACAAAAATGCACAATGGCCAAAAAAAGAGCGTTTCCAGTTCATGTAAACAGGTGACCAATGGAAATTCAATGAAGACCTCCAGCAAACCACAAATCTCTCACCCCTGAGAAAGAACTGAAATGCCACCTATATTCTGCTCAGTCTTCAAGAAGACTAGAGGACCTAAGTGCAAGATTTGCAGAAAGATAGTACATTGGATTTGGAGACAAAGAGCTACATGTGAGCTGCTTCTCCTTTCACCTTATTTCTTTCCAGAGGCCACTGGGCTGGGCAAAGCATTCAAGGAAAGCAAGACTCTCCCTGACAAGCTTATTTCAGCAAATGAATCATGAAACTTCCTTCAGCTCACAGGGAAATGAAACAACCTCACTCAACTGAGAAGTCTTCAGAAACAGGAGCCACTTCAAGATGACATGAATCTCCACATCACAGCTTAACCAAGGGACTAGTTCATCTATTTGTGTGGAGAAAAGGGAGAACAAGTATGCTTTTCAGGACTCAGAAGTATGCATAGCCCTTCAGAAATGCCTGCATAAAGGGGATTTCTTGAATCTCCCAGTTGCCCAGACTAAGCTCTAACTCAAAACATCAGTATTTCATTCCATCACTGATGATCTTTTCCCATCCCTTATCTTTTTATCTACAGTGGGATGCTGAAGCATTTGGCTTGACTCACAAAGTCTCTAACTCCCTATCACCTAAGGGGTTACACTTACAGAGCTTCACAATCTAATTTTCTCTCACATAACTATTTGAAATTAACACCAAAAAAAAGTATTATCAAACTATTTGTATTGAGGTTTTCAAATTAAATGAGAACAGAACACACACAGCACCCTGCATGTGTTTACAAAGACAGGAAATTATTTGCCACAAAGTTCTGAAGTGAGATATCAACATTACTGAAATTAATATGCAGCAGACTTGGTTCACAATGGCATTTCTCCAGCATCATAAGTAAATTGTGAATGAGCCTTGGGATTCTACTTTTAAAGTCTTTTTCCTCCTGCTGGGAACCACTGCCTATTCCATACGACTTGTCTATAAGACAAGTTGTGTTAGTTCCCTTCAGCAGTTGAAAAAAACCTGTTTCCAAATACTCATATGTTAAAACTAGGTTTCTGCAGGACTTCCACTTCATGACCAAGTTATTAGTCATAATAGTTGATTTTTACTTTTTTACCAAGCATTACTTCAATAATGCAATTGAAGCATTTCACCAGAGCCTGCTCTGTGAAGGGATCACTGCAAAAGGTAGTCAAACCATTTGTTCTCCTCAGCTGCAGTCCATACCCAGGCCCTAGAGCTGCAGGGATTAGCAAGGAAGCAAGGAGGGAGTGGTGGCTCTTCCACTGGGAGTTCCAGTCAGATTTCTCCAAATTCAGAGCTGGCTCAGCTAGGCAGATCCAGTTGCTTTCCAGCAGTTGGCTATACCAACGTAAAGTAGCTGAAAGCACTCATGGCAGCAAAAGCATTTCTGTACCCTAGTATCTCATCACTTCACTATATGTAACATACTTAAATGAGGTGGGAAAGTATAATCATCCCCACTGGAACACAAGCAGCTTAGGCACATCAATGACCACAGTTAGTCTACTGGTAGTCACGCTATCTCAAAGGAAAAAAAGAAGCCCCAAGCACATGCTGCAAAACCTAAAAGTGATCTAGTACTTCCCCCAAAATGGCAACTTGTCCCCAGCAAAATCAAAACAAAATCTGTCATGCAGCTTGGTCATCTGTGCAACACTGCTATACTGCAATTAGTCTGGGGTATATTCCTTAATGTATCATTCTTCACCTGTCCACTGCCAATGTGATTTCTCCCACATCTCAAAACAGAAGGAAAGGTGAGTCTTTTCATAACTGTGTCCTTTTCAGAAAAGTCTCCTTCCTGTACCTCTGCATCTAGGCAGTGCAATAAATAACCACCAGCATCCACATCAGCTTGATCCATCCTGCACATTTCCTCCATCTGTTATCATCTGCCCCTTCCTCATAATTGCATTGCTTTCTTCAGAAGAAAACTTGTGACACATCTAAACTGTGTTACCTCAGAGCAGAGATGGGTTATGAACTGCTCATTACTAACATGGGACAAGATCTCAGGATTGCAATCCATGGAAAAAAATACAATTGATGGTCTCTAACAGCCAAAAAACACAAACAAGTGTCAGCTACTATTTGGAAACACAGAGGGTTTAAAAACACCATCATCATATAAATCAAGTGTGTTCCTATCTTAGATACTGGCCTTTTCTGCTATAAGGAAACAAGATGACCCAATGTCCTGATAAAAGTTATGGAGACAGCTTCCATGCAATGATTGACTGCCATAAATTCAGGAAGGTCTTTAGGACCATCCCCTGAATACGCAGGGATAAAGTAGTAAAGGCTGGAGTTAAACTGGAGCTCAAATAGGTAAGAGATGTGAAGGACAAATAAGAGCATCAGCAGCAAAAAGAGGACTAAGGAAATTGTGGCACTGTTTCTAAATGAGACAGAGCATCAGCAGCATGGGATACAGAAAAGAGTACATCAGTGCCATCACTGCTGGCATGGTGTATTCCTGGAGTTCCCAGAACCTTATGGAGAGTAGCAAAGCTTGAGGGAGAAAGATGCTGTTCTCAGATGAGGAGCATCAAGTTAGAGACTACTTAGATAAACTGGACATATGTAAGCTCATGAGATCAGATGGCAAGTCATAAACAGAGCTGGCCAATGTCACTGTGAGGCCATCTTCTACCATATCTCAATAATCGCAGTGTTTGTGAGAGGTCCCCAAGAGCTGCAGGCAAGGAGGTCTGAGGTATGGAGATCGAGGAGGATACAGCTGAGCAGCTTCACCTGAAAATATGAGAGCTTACTTCCAGATACAGTAAGATCAAGAACTTCCAGACTGGGAACAGCCAGCATGGATATACTAGAAGCAAATAATCCTGACCAGCCTGAGCTGAGAAGAAAAGGCTCTGTAGGTAAAAAGAGAGCAGATGTTTACTTGGACTTAGCTTGTGACATGCGTCCCCACAGCATCCTTATAGTCAAGCAGGAGATCAGGGCTGGACATGTGGGCTCTGCAACAGAGCAGGGGAAAAGTAGCAAGACAGTGCATTTTCCATATGCAGTTTTTTCAATATTACTGTTTCTGAGGTAACAGGAAAGATCATGGCACAATAAACTTTGGCCTGAATCTAAAATTTTAATACATGAAAGTTGGCAGGTTTTGCTACTATGTGGGAGAGAGCCTCCAGATGCAGAAGGCTGTGTTCATGCCAGTGATTATTTTTAGATGATTACCAATGTCCATCTTTACACAGCAATGTACCCTGCTTTCAGACCACACTGAACTACAAGAATACTTCATTCAGTCTTAATATTTCAATGGTACACCATGTCCTCTGCAAGTACCAGGACTCTGCACTGGTTTGTAATAATGCCATTTGAGTCTACTGGTCTTAACAGCTATTACCCAGCAACAAACACAATAGGTCTTGCAAAATTGTGCCCAAGAAGATATGTCCTCTTAAATACCTATTTCCTAGCCCAGAACCTGGCTTTAGTATCATACTTTTGAGAATTCATGTTTATGGTTTTAACAGCTTATTCTAACATTTGAGAACTACTCATTCTTCTAATCTATACTATTTAAAACAAAACAAAACAAAACAGAACAGCATACTCTCTACCAGGATAGAAGCACCTCTATTTAACTGCCTTTATTAAGGAATAATGTAGAAAAGAGTTAGATCTACTTTTTCTAGTTACTCCTTGGAAAAATTATGCATGGGGCAGAGGAGAGAGGCAGGTGCCAGGCAGGTGCACAGGACCAGAGGGTGTGTTACCCACCCTTCGGGCTGTATCCCCGGGTCCCAGACCCCGACACTTCCGGCCCCACCAGCCAGCTCTGCCCTCTGTGCCCCCTCCCCACTCGGGGTGCTAGGTTTGAATAACACCAGGCATTTGATGGCCTAAATTTACACCGTGGTGGCTCTCTGCCCAGCGCTGCAGGCTGGGACAGCAAGGCTGTCCCCATGCTTTGCCACCTATGGGTCACCCAGCTCTCGGTCTCCCCGTCCTCTCCTCCCTTGCCTGGGACTGGCCAGGCCTTGCACTGCCTGTCCTTCTCATGCCTTGGCTGACACATGGCTCCAGGGTGGGCTCCTCTCCAGAGGTCACCGGCCGCTCCCCTTCCACTGCTCCCTTCTGCCAGCCGGCCATGGCTCCCTGCCCAGATTAAACCCGATAAACCCTGGGCGGGCTGCCACGGGGCCTGCCGGACAGGCTGGACTCTGGTGAGGACCGGCTGAGGGACTCAGAGCTGGTGGCGGTCACTCTCCTTGCCCAGAGGAGCGATGTTCCCTTGCTGTCCCACCAGTGCCTGGGCTGCCCGCCGGCCTCCAGGGCTGCGTGTGCGGTTGGGCACCCGTGTGTCTGTCTGTGCGCGTGTGGGTCAGTACGAGTGTGCGTGTGCACCCGTGTGTTCGTGTTTATATTTGTATATGTTTATGTATACGTATATGTGCGTGCGCGTGTGTGTATATATGTGTATGTACGTGCACGTATATGTTTATGGGCAGCCGCACCCGACCTGCCCTCCCGTTCCCTCACACCGCCGCACCCACGGGTGCCCCCCCCGCACCCTGCGCACGCGCAGCCCCNNNNAGCCCCGCCCTGCCCCGCGCCCCCACCTCGTGTTGCCCTCTTCCAGCATGGCGACCCCCACGTCGAGCGCGCGGACGCGCAGGCGCCGCCGCGGCTCCGCTCTTCCGCCGGGCGCTGCCGCGAGTGCACACGGCCGGAAGGCGCGGCCCGGCAGCTCTCTATGGTTGCCCACGGTGCGTAGCGCGCCGCCGCCGCCGCCTCGCCTCGCCCCCGCCCGCGCTGCACGCCGGGACACGGCCGGTCCTCCCTCCTT